>CANYCX010343355.1:0-10884 GCA_948193385.1 Breynia disticha f. nivosa | reverse complement strand
ATTCGCATGTGTTTTCATTCGCATTCATATGCATATTTGACATTGGCATTCATAATTAGCCTGTTTGATTACTGCTTTATGACTAATGAATGCTGATTACATTTGATTGATTATGAAATGAAATGGATTATGATGATACATGTACTTATGATGTATGATATGGAAGAGATATGTTTTTTTTGTTATAGAGATATGTTTTTTTGGTTTTTATGTATTGTGGTATGTTATATGAATGTTGATATGTTAGATTACGAGCTAAGTGATATGGAAACATGAAAATAATGCTTTGGATATGTTTTGGTATATGGTTTGATTGAGTTACAAACAAGTGTTCATGTGTGTTTCTTATATGAGAACATTAATGGTATGATAAATGATAGCCACTGGCCTTGCTTGAATGGAATCTGAACTTATTTACTGTCAATTGATTAAAGAACCCAAACATATATTTCCTCTTGATTAACTCCATTCAAGAAAGCACTCTTGACATCCATTTGAAAGAGCTTAATCCTCTTGTGAGCCGTAAAAGCACATAGTAAATAAATTGCTTCTAGTCTAGCCACTGATGCAAAGGTCTCTTCATAGTCTAATCCTTCTTGTTTGTATCCTTTTGTGACCAACCTAGACTGATTCTTGAACTTGTTTCCATCTTCATTATTTTTAATCTTATGAAACCACTGCACTACCATGATAGCTTTTCCTTTTAGAGTAGAGACTAGTTCCTATAAATTGCACTGCTTGAATTACTTTAGTTCTTCTTGCATAACAATGCTCCATTTCTCATCATTTAAAGCTTTATTTATATTCTTTCACTCCACCATGGGAACAAAGGCATAGTTACCTTGATATTCATTTAGTGCTCTTTATGTTCTTACTCCATCTTTAAATTTTCCAATTCATGTGGTGTATATGATGCTCTCTAAGCTTATTCTAATCCTTTTCATGTGGAACAAGCCCTTCATTTTTTGTTTTAACATAATCTTATGCCTCAAAAATCTTAGAAGCTTAATTAACATCTTCATTACTTTTCTTGGATGTGTCACCTACATCGTAATTATAAAAAAAAGCTACCTTCCTTGGTGGTGAGATTAAATCATCAAATTTAACATGAATAGACTATTCTACTATATTAGTCCTAGTGTTAAAACTCTATATGCCTTACTATGATTAGAATATCCTAAAATTGAACCAATGTACAATTTAGTGTCAAAGTTTCCTAAGTTATCTTTTCCATTGTTTATATACCTTGTAACTAATGGGGTGGAACTAAAATATATTGAGTTTCTTACCTTTTGAATTCATAGGGGATCTCCATCTGACCTGGCCTTAGGTGAACTATATTTATTTTGTAGCATGCCCAAATTCATAGGGGGTCTCCATCTGACCTGGCCTTAGGTGAACTCTATTTATTTTGTAACATGTCGTATTCATTGTTTTGGCCTAAAATACTTTGGAAAGTTATGTTGGAAATGATAAATGCTTCTAATGTGTAATTTCAATCAAAAGAAACATAGTAGAATATAAAAACATGCCATTCAAAGATTTCACCTGTGACCCCCAAATTCGACTACCACCCTTTATTATTATATTAATCCCCTCGAGGTGATATTCAGATTTGGACATCATGAGTTTGTCAAAATAAAAGTTTTAAAAATCTTATCATGAACCTTTTACCACACACATTCCAATATATACACTATATATATATTCCTTTCATTACTAAATAAAACTTTACAAGGTTTTACAAAAATTGTAGGGTCATACAAGAAAAGAAACCAGACAAACCCCATTTCAAGCATAACCCTACAAAATGAATGTGTGCACTAATAATTTCAAATAATACATATACTCAACCATTTGAAAATAAGGTATGTAAGTATAATACGTATGGATTAAACTTAAACATGAATGCAACATTTGCTTAATCTATATTGATATTAAGAAGGAACGCAAATAGGAATACATGAATTGATATTCAATAATGAGAACTCAAATATGAGATGTTAGTAATAGGTTGGAAAGGCTTGTAAGTGCATTTTGACACTTACTAATGAAATGCTAGTGTTGTTTTGATTAAATCTATGAATTAAATATGTTAATTGTTCATATGATATGGGAAAAGTGTGGTGATGATTTGAAATATTTTGCGTGGTTATATGCTTGTGAATTATGAGATAAATTGTGAATTGATTATAAACATGTGATGAGGAATTATGTGAGGTTATAATGGAATTGACATGAGTTTGTGTTGTTTGGTTATGTATGAATTGATTATATGCTTGTGAGACTATGAGAGATGAGTTTTGTATGGTTGCTTTTAATGTGAGATATGTTGGTTATGAGATGTAATCTTATGTTAACATATTTCTTGTGTATTGGTTGTGGATTAATGTGAATAATGGGAAAGATGACTAAGTGAACTTGGTTTGCATGTGAATAATGGTTGAATGATATAATGTTTGCAATGTGCTCAATGTTGATAATAAGTGTTTTGGGAATGGATTTCATATCATTCATTATGGCATATGACAAAGTGTGAGCATTATTGCATGCAAATTTATGAAAACAAGGGGTTTGGCACAATTATGTGCGAAGATGAGTGGAGTCTCTCTTCATATGAAAACAAGGGGTTTGGCCCAATTATGCGCAAAGAGAGTGGGTTCTCTCTTAATTTGAGGGGTTACGCCCAAAGTAGCGGGGATCGAGTGGAGTCTCTCCCTTGCTAAGTTTAAGGCTCCAGAGCACTGCATTGTGTGTATGTTTGCATAACCATATGCACGATTTGCATTCATTTATTTAGTTTTGAAATAAAGGTGGATGTTATGTTATTGAGTATGAATGTATGAGTGAATGAACATATGTTTTATAATGGATGAATGTGGTATGAGTATGACTATTGTGAGTGGTTTGTAAGATGTTGGAATGGTTGCTTGTATTTGACCATCAGGTGTGAATGGCCAAGGGAACGACCAAGCTGGCCGTTTCCCATGGCCGTTCCCTTTGTATGTTTTGCCAGGGAGGGTGAGCGGCCAAGCTGGCCGTTCCCCTTGGTCGTTCCCCTTGTGCTGAGTGCAGAAATGTGATTGTTATGAAATGTTTGACCTAGTATGGTTTGTTTATCGATTAATAGACTTAATGAATTGTATTTGTGTGGAGGTTAGGCCGCAAAGGCCGAAGGTTCCCCTGCACATTCGACATAACAATTATAAGAATTCAGTTACTAAGTATTATTTATACTCACCTTTGTTTGCTGTGTATATGTGTGTAGGTTTAGGAGGATTCCACGAACGGGGTCAGCGGAACATTTTTCAAAATAAACATTGGTTGCAATTTTAGGATTTATTAAGAATTGTATTTCTTATAATTTGCGTAATCTATTCTACTTATTTTATGATACTTTTGAAAATCCACATGTGTGTATATCTATTATTTCTTTGAGTATTATTCTTTTTTTTAAAAAATCTATGTTTTCGAATTAAATAAGATAATTAGGAATTTAATTTTGAGCGTCACATTTAGTGGTATCAGAGCGGGAATTAGATTTCCTCAGGATAGTTGCATTGTTTTTAAGCCATTTGCATTTTTTGACCTTTAAACCAGTGTTTTGGTTTCAAAATCAAAAAATGATTTAAGAAAAACATCGTGCTCTGACCTCGTGGAATCCTCAAGATTGGGTACTTTAAGGTATGATTCTTTAAGTGAAATTTACTAGCCTTATGTGAGCCTTGTGTGATTTGTTAGTAATGCACTATGTACGTACGTCACTACAAATTGATTTACGAATGAGAAATGTGTCATCGTGTGGTGTGTGATGACGTATGGTAAGTGGATAATAACATGACTGCTATGTTGAACAAGATATGAATTGCGTTTGACATGCTAAGAAGTGAATTGAAAATGTGCTTGCATGAGAAGATTTGATAATATGTGTTAATACAAAATGTGCCTATGTCCAATATGTTTTTAATGAATTGTGATTGTGTTATGAATTGATATTGATCGATGATTGATAAGTGCAGTGTTGTTAATAAGGAATGTATGTAACTAAACTAGATGGTTGATTTTGTTGCTTGAGTGTACGGATGACGAATAATTGAGATGTTATTATTAATTTAGTATGAAATAAATCAATTGAAAAATGAAGTTTGAGATGATTTTATGATTTGAGTGTTGTGATTTGATATTATGTTTGTTGGTTGTGACTTGTGTTGGAGCATGAGAGTTTGAAAGAATGAACCATTAATGTGTAAAGTGAGGAAAAGTGGACTTAGTTGCGAAAGTGTTTGAAATATATGATATGGAATGAGAGTTTCTATATTGTTTGGGTTAATTGAATTTGTTATGATTTTGTTATGCTTGGCGAGGTATGACTTTCTAAAGATAAAGAATGTGTAAATAGTATGATACGGGAATCCAGAATTTTAGCACGTCCCATGTGCCGTCTCACACGACCTCATGTCAACACACCCTAATTCCCAGTACACGAGCATGTCCCTCATGCTGATGTACATGACCCGTGCCACCGTAATTCTAGAACCTTAACATGACCGTCGTGTTTCTTAACACAACCCATGCTAATTTGTGGAAAAATTATGGATAATATATTGGGGTGAAGAATTCAAAAGTTAAAGTAACCAGTAAGAGGAATCCCTTATTTCATAATGTACCTAAGACTTGAAGGACGCATACTTACTCATTTACATGGGCACATCTTGTCCTTGTATGGATAATGTTGAGTGGTTAAATGCTTTTTAGGGGATGGGATAAATGTAATGTAAAGATAAGAAAGTTTTGTGTAACATGTGGAGATGATACAAAAGTGGAAGTTTTTGAAAATCAGTGATTCTAGTGGGAATAGTGATTGAAATGGGGAGTGAAGTAATAGTACAAATGTGAGAGAACACAATATTTATGATTTGAGAATACCAAGAACATTATTGTGAAATAATGAGATCAATAAATTAGGAGACAATGGTAGAAACGCAAGTGGATGAAAATGAACAATTGAGGTTCAAAACTTGGAGTGCAAATCATTTGAGGTTTTCTATTGCTCGCCTCACCTTTTTGAAGGTAATGTCATGATTACATTTCTTTTAAGGAAGCGTTTCCTTGGCTTCTTGAGCATCTTTCTTGACTAAGGTAGGACATTTCTCACAAATGTTTTCCACATTTTCCTTCTTCGCGCGCGGTCATTTGCTTTGTTTACCTACCTTGGGATGACATTACCCGATAGATGTGAGGAATTGAGCATAGAGATGATTATGAAAGTTGAATGAAGAGATTTGTGGAGAAATAAAAACTATAGATTCCATAAGAGAAGTAAATTTGAATGCGGTGAAACACTCAAGAGTTCCTTTGGGAGAATCGAGTCACTTAAAGGAAAACACTAGAGCATGCATGAGCACCACTAGCACAAGGTTATTGTCAAGGTACGAAGAGCCAATTGACATATCTATTATTGTAGAACTTATGCAAGAGTCATGAGTGGACGATGTTAACCATAATACGAGCTTAGCTAAATTTCAGGGACGAAATTTCTTTAAGGAGGGGAGAGCTGTAATGCCCCAATATTTTAAAATTTAAAATTTAAATGAGGAATATTGAAGGGAAAATCAAATTTTTCTGTAAGAGGATTTATTTAAATTAAGAATATTTTTAATTTAAATAAAATCAATGAATATACGATTTACATAGATTAAATTTTTTGAATAAATTAAATAATGCAAGTATACAATTTTTCGTATATTATATTAATTAAATAAATGTAAGCGTATGATTTATTTAATATAAATGCAAAGTTTATGAAATAGGCAAAGTGTAAATAAAATATGGGTGCAGGGGTATTTTAGGCATTTCCCCTATTTAGTCTAACCTTAAATCCCGATAACCCTAAATTTATTCTTTCTCTCCCAAACATGTGCAACCGTCAACCCCCTGTTTCTCCTCTCTACTCGACCCTCTTATCTCTCTTTCTTCCTCCACACTCCTCTCCACCGTGCACCTTTCTTTTTCCCCTTGCTCCACAGCCGCCACCATAGTCACCACCTGTCGTTTTTCCCACAGTAGCCGAACCCCACCTTTTAGTCCTTCTTGGACGACGCGTGGGCTGGCCGTAACTCTTTCCCCTCGCGAGCATGCATTCTCTTTTCTCCGTCCACCGACGGACGTCCTCCATGTCAAGCGGGCTCCCTTCCTCAGGCCGATGCACGCCCCTTTTCCTTCCCCTGGTGGTCTCTCTTTCCCATTTTCCTTGGCGTGCGTCTGAGCCACCTTACAGCCGAGTCTTCTTGTACGCTGGCCGCCCCTTTTCCACTGCTGTCGCATGTCCAGCCACCCCAAGATGAGTTGGGATTAAGATGGGATTAAGAATGATGAGTTGTGTCATGATATGTACATTGTGCTTTGGCCATATGGTTTTGTTTGGAATATGCAATTGAGTATATGTGGAATCGAAAGTATATGAATAATATGAATCAAATTGTGCTTGTTGGTTAAACTCGTGTGTATGACCTATGAATGTGGTGGCTTGCAAATATATATGGGTATGGATAAATGGTTAATGACATGTTGTGATGAGATGAAGTGTGGGTTGCTTATAAAAGGATGGCCTAAATGTGTACTTAAATGGTTAAAAATGTGTAAGTGTTGAATTGCTATCTGTTCTATCCGTGCAGGTGAGGATGGCCATGGAACGGCTAGGCTGGCCGTTTCCCATGGCCGTTCCTTACGTAGGTTGGCCAGATAGGGCTGAACGGCCAAGGTGAATGGCCAAGTTGGCCATTCCACTTGTTCGTTCCCCCTGATTCAGTTTGTTTAAATTGGATAATTGAAAGGTGTTAAATGGTATGGTTTGGTCTATTGATTCAAATGCTTAATGAATCATTTGCTAAAATGTTAAGGGCTATATAAATAGTCCGTTACGAATGATATGGATATGAAATATAATCTTCTATGATTATGTATGTGATTTGTGTGGAAAGATGAACTAGAGAAAAGAATAAAAGTATATGGGAATGTGTGAACGAGGTGTTTAAATGTGGTATGAACATAATTATAAAACTTATAGTGAAAATGTTGAACTTTCCAATGTACGCGATAAGTGGGGCTTATCAGTGTGTATTATTATGAATGTGTTGGATGATCATAAGTGTAAAGCTTGTGATGAAATGTGTATGGTATGTGTGATATGTGTTTGAGAATGATGTGATGATTCATGTTTACTTGTCATATGCACGAGTTGGATGATCCTTATTGATTATTTGAGGAACTCTCTTCAAGTTACATTTTGTATATATGGGATTATGCCACGAGTTGGCTGTTATGAACATGTTGTGAGATGGAATATTGTTGTGGAACATTCATGTGCATGTGTTGTGAGAAAGTCTGAGATGAAATGCATGGAGTTGCATTCATACATACCATTATTGTGTTGGCATGAGCACGTGTCTGTTCATGCATTGAGACTCGGGAGCTTATAGCTCATATCACGATAAAATGGGGAGATTAGCCCAAATGTTTGAGAACACAAGAGCTCGACTCTTGGTGTTATGTTTATGCCGAGCGAGAGCTCGATATCGAACAAGGCCCGATGAATTATGAAAAAAATGGGGGATTACCCCAATTGTGAGAAAAATGGGGGATTAGCCCAATTATGATTTGATGCTGAGCGAGAGCTCGATGACAGGCCAGTCCCATATGTTGATGTCGGGCTAGACTCGATGTTTCAGACCCTAGGGTACATATAAGTGGACTATGCATTAGCATTGCACTTGCATTCATTATGCATACATGTTGGTTGCCTGAATATGAATGCGTGATGTTTATGATGTGAAATGGTCTTTTGACCGAGCACATGTGCGTTGATTTAATTAGGTTGATTGTGTTAAATTTGGTATGGTTATGCATTGTTGTGAATTGTGACCGATGACTCGTGAGTGAATGATATGTGTTATTGAATAAGTTTGATAAATGAGAAGTGTTATATGTTTTATGTGAAATTGTATACATTGTGGGATTTGATGTGAATTATTTGGATTGTTGGTAATGTGAGGCTTATGTTTTAAAAGAACGTGATATGTGTTATAGTGGTAAAAAGGTAAAATGATATGACTCAGTTGTGGTTTCGATTTTATGTGAGATTATGAATGTGATTATGTTTTGAGTATAATTATAACTGTGTGGAGGTTAGGGTCGAAGGTTCTCTTGCGGATTCAGCATAATAAATTATAGGATTCACTTACTGAGTATTTCTATATACTCATTCTTTATTTTGCTGTGTATATGTGTGTAGAGTGACAGGTATACGGGTCGACTATTCGGCAGGGCTAGCGGTGTGATACTTTTGATGGTCGAGCTCCATTGGGTTTTGGTTGTGTGTCTTTACATGCATGTATAACTTTAGCATTTATGACAATTACAAACATGGCATGTAAACGGATTTCCATTTGCTTCCTCATTTCTAATTATTGTTTAGTGTATGACATTTATTAATGTGTTTGAAAAATTAATTATCTAGTTTTCTCTCTTGCATGATTTATGTTTTTTTAAAAAAATAGAGTGCGAATTTCAAGGTTTATTCAGAAATGAGTTTTGCAAAAATTGGCATTACAGGAATAGTTGTGTTAATCTCTCTCTCTTTTTGGTGAAGCCTTAAATACACCCCTTTAAAATATATAGTTGTCAGACACAACTTATGTCTCTTTTAGGAACCTTAAAAGTACTGATTTTTTGCTACAAATCCTATTATGATCAATTAACATTTCATATTAGTCGAGTAATCTTTACTCTGGTTGACTAACCTCAACTTTAGTGGAGTGACAATGGTTCTAGAATCAATTCTCAAACTTTTCAATAACACTATTAATCGAGTAAATTTTAATTTGGTCAACTAACATGTCCTGTCTTTGTATTGGTTAACTAATTGGTTTCCCTAGTCATCTAAGATTCTTGCCATGTGATTCAAACATTTAAATCTTGATAAAAAATGACCACATGACAAGTCTAGTCTGATTTGGGATCATTACTTCAAGTAGGCTTAGATTTGGTCGACTAAAATTTAATTTTATTTGAGTAATTGGTAATCTTTTGACAACTAGCCTTTGCACTTGAGTTTTGTATTAAAAGATATATTTTAGTCATTAACATAACTGCTTGAATAACTTATTCTAAATCAACATTGGACGATGAATCCTCATATTAGTCGAGTAAATATAGCTCTATTGTTGTTTTATGTGATTCAATCCTCATTTGGTCGAGTAAACTTTATATTGTCAATTAACTAGAGTCTAGAGTCAAATTTTTGTGCAAGGTGTTGATTTGAAATGAATCAATTCATGAATTATCTAAAGTCCTGAAATCAATATTTATCAAGTGCATTATTTTCCATTATTATCAAAACATAGGAAGGATTTACTATTCACCACCATTAGTCCAACAATCTTCCTTTTTTTAATAATGAAAAAACATATATGAATTTGATAAATATTTCTTGAAAAACACACATAAAGAGAAGGATAGAATTTGTTAGGGTTGAACCTTGCTTAAGTGTTAGTTTCAAGATAGACCATGTATATATAAGAGTCCCCCTAATTTTGAGCATTATGTATTTAATCAATTCAAAACTCCCCTTAGTTATGCATACATGTTTATGTTTAATATCTTAAAAACCAAAGTTAAATATGTCAAGAAACATCATTAAAACACAATATAATCAAAAAGACCAAGTTTTACTATCAACCAAACCATCATTTATCAACATGTATATATCCTCTCCCTCTTTTTATAATTCATCAAAAAGAAAAACTACAAAAATAACATCCAAACACATATATAAGAGCAAACATCATTCATAGCATAATGTATTAAATTCAACATCCATCCAAGTCTCAAAAACATCCAAGCTTAACAATAACATCAAACATGACCAAAATATCCAAACATTCATCACAACATCCATGACAAGCTAAAACAGGAAAGAAATGCAAAGATTGGATAAGTGGGATGCATGGTCATGGGTACACTCCAAACACTAAGGATGAGCCACGTCTTTCCCATTCTTGTATGAAATATTATCCTAATTTTGTCCACAACCAACGAGACCTCTTCATTAGCTACTTAAGAGCACTTTCTTGAGTGCGTAGCTCCCTGATTTCTCCTTGTACCCTACTAATCTCACTCCTTATTTTTTGTGTGACCTCTGAATTTAAATATTATCCGCGTATAACTTCCTTCCTACAGACAATACTTAAACCCAAAATCAAAGTTTAAGTAAAAATAAAATAAAATAGAATTCAATCCATCGTGGCAAAGAAAATTCCAATCCATTTCAAACTCATTTTATAAACCTTCATACATATAACCATAATATCTTTACAAACGTTTTTAGGTTATAAAAGAAACTAGATTCCAACTGAATCCATTTTTGATTATAACCCTAGCAAAATGTATAAAATATGAATACAACAATTGTCATGTACTATAAGAACCCTAATCCAGAGTATAAACTGCACCTCGGTTCTTCCTTTTAGCAAAAACTCCAAAATCCAACTGCTGCACCTATTTGCAAATCCCAAAATATCTTTCTAGTGTCCTGCCGAGCGTTACAGGCAAATAATTGCGTGAGATATACTCAGTAAGCAACATAACCAAATAAGGTCTGTTTCATTCACATTCAAAATAATAATTTATTAAAGCACATAATCCAAATTAATAATGTACCTTAATTATATGTTACAACCATACATTCAAACATTCATAATAATCACTCTTTAAGGTACCTAAGAAGGACCATTTGAATAGTTTCAGGTAAAAACGTGGACTGTTTTCGGACTACGCAGGGTGGCTATCGAGTACGCGGACTCGCCCCCACACCGCGTAGTTTGATAA
>CANYCX010343189.1:0-11465 GCA_948193385.1 Breynia disticha f. nivosa | reverse complement strand
TTCGACATACAGGGGTGAATAATTGCAAAACCCCTCGGCTAATTTTAAAAATAATGGACAAAAGAATCATTGAAAACTAACATTGAATCTTTGTGCTTGCCGAAACTTTTTTGTTCACGAAGAAAAAATTTATGGTTTTTTTGCTGCGTTTTTTGTTGACAATTGGATGGTGATTTCAGAGATGTTGTTTCTGTGTAAACTGAGAGAGTATTACGTTTTCTTGTAGAATGGTTTCAGGGATTTAAAACTAGGGTTTATCATTATGTTTTAATTGATAAGGTAAGTGGATTTTCAAATTTAAAATGTCAATAAATGCAATAATATCTGCAATCCTGAAATCACGTGGTTATTTTTCTTTTTAAAAATAAAATTGTGATCTTTTTTATTTCAAAAATGTCATAATTTTTTAAATTGAAAAACCTGCTATTATGGTTGAACTTAAATGAAAGTATGTCATTGTAGTTGTCTAAATTTTGCAATAGCATATAAGTATTAATACTTTAAAAATATCAAATAAGTAATTTTCCCAAAAATTTTATTATTTGGTGTCAATACAGGCGGTTCTTTGAACCTTTCTTTAGGTTTAGAGAAAATGGGCCGGATTAAATCCATTTTTTTTAATATTTTTTCTTTTACATTAAAATAAAATTGAGTATCATTTATTTTTATAGAAGTATTATTATTCTTTTAATATTATTTTTTTCATAATAGGAAATATTTCTTAGAATATCTTTTGTAATAATATTTTTATAGAAGGATAACAAAATTAAAAAAAATAATGTACCACATCTGAAAATTATTTAATAATTTAGTTACAAATTAAAATCTCAAATTACCTTGTCGGTTAATATTTTTTTAATAACACTTAATTCAAGGTGAAACTTAAAAACAATATTACATTAATAAAAAATTAATAATAAAAATATTATTTAAAATATTATACAAATTTGTTATATAAATTTAAGACAGTTCTCAGTTCAGGCATTGTTTAAAAACAAAAACCGTATAAGATAAAATTTTTGGGTTAGTTCGAATTGAGAAAAAATGAAAATTCAACGATTCTTTTCGATTCAAGAATCTTCAAGACTCGTGAACTTCTATATTTATTCAACTCAAAATTCTTTTTAAATTCAGTAACTGCTACGAACACTTCAATTTATATAAGAAAGATGAACTCAATGGAACAAAGATGAGAGTTGCAAACGGAGAGTTACAGAGAGAAAATCAGGACAAGTTTAAAAACAATATGGATTCTGACATGTTCTTGAACAAAGATTCACCTTCGTACAGCTTGGACAGCAGTGATTGAGGGATTCGCATCGAAAAATGCCACATTTCCCACAACTCTGACAGTTTATTCTCCCTATGCAGCAGCATCTATGGAGTTTAGAGCTACATGACTGTTCTTGACTGCGACCACAACATCTTGGCTTTTCGACATGAGAATGGCACTCACCGTAGCAGCAACTAATTGGACAGCTGAACACATGTTGAACATTAATAACTCAACAAATAGCTGAGGTATTCAGGGTGAAAGAACTGAAATATCAGGAACAGAGAAGTACCAGAGCCATCTCAAACCAGATTTCGTTTTTCGGCTAGGCTTATGCCTGTATCAAGAAATCAGAGCTAAGTTTAGTGACAATCAAGTTCTAAACACAATCTTTGTTTTCCAGCATATACATATAGGTTGGTTCAGATGAGATACATTGAAACGAGAGGATCAGGTTTAGCTTCAATGAAATCATCTAGCCTGCAATTTAGCGTTTGAGGTCAAGCAGAGAAATTAATGCATACCTAAAAGCTAGAAAGAGAGAATTGTGAAAAACATACTCTTTGCAGCATCTGGATGCAGGTTGAAAGGTGTCTAAGGATTTTAACTCTTCCTGCTTGCAAATATTTAAATGTAAAGATGACATGCAAAATGTGTAAGTAATGTAATGATTCAACAGTTTGATCACAAAATTGTTTCTTCTAAGTGCAGTGTAGTCTTTAAAATATGAAAGTTTCCATGGAAAACAAAAGAACGGTCTGAGCTATATTCTGTGAGTTAAGAGACTAACCTGAAGTGAACCGATTTCTTTCTCCAGGATTTGTAACTTGAGCAACTGCCTTCTCTTCCCATACAAATCCAAACCTCTAGGAGGTGGGTTCAATGGAGGCACCATCAAAGAAGACCCACATGAAGATGATGGAGAGAAAGAATTGGAACAACCCTCCATCACCTAACAACGATAAACAGAACAGAAAATGAAACAAGAACTAACTTTCTTGCTTCAAATGAGCCTTGTTATTGTCCATTAAAGATAACAGTGGAGTCTGTTTTCGGGTTATACAGAGGCTCTCCAATTGCAAGTGTGCACGTGATAAAGCATTAATAAATGTGCATCAGTGAGACAGAGAGCTATTGACAGCAAAATTTTTAGTGTATTATTTGAGCTAGGTAGTCACTGAAACGAGTTTAGTGATCTGAAACTGTTTTCAGTATCACACGTGACTGTCATGCAAGTAAGACATATTTTCATGTCACATAGAGACAAAAAAGCTGTATAGTTTTCTGCTCATATTCAGTGATTGGCAGAATCGAAAAAAGGCAAGTAGGCCAAGTCAAAAGGCTACGATGAAATGAAGAATCCATGGACCTCACACAAGTCTGTATGGTAAGATAACCTGCAGATTTCTATCCAAATATTTATTTGTCCTACTATGAAGCCGAAGTACAGTAAAGCCACCATACTAAACATACAACAAGAAGAATCCTGTAAATATAGGCCCTGAAAAACAAGTCATGCATTGTAATTCTGTACAAGGAATTCATTCAAAAGAATGACGGTATAGGAACTCTACGTAAAATGGAAGCCGCACGATCAAGAAGCTATATACCCCACTGAAATGCTGACCCTTACTAAAAGGAAAATCATGTAGAGGGTTATAAGGCCCGCGCCTAGCATCCTGTTGGGGCGCATATCATTTTTAGGTAAAATAACAAGTGCCCAGATTAGCCCGGACATGAGGAATCCCATCGTGTAAAACAAAGTCCGGTCTTCAGGGACTACGTATGTGCCATTGTTTTGTGACCAGGCTCCTAGCAACATTGAGATACCCAAGCCAACCAGTGTGTTGAACATTGGACCAGCATAGCATCCTGACATTGCAATCTGGATGCTGTCACCACCGTTCATTGCCAAAGCAACATTTGAAACAAAATCGCCCATAGAATTTCCCCATGCTAGCACGGTGAGTCCGAGGATTGATGGATTAACTCCCATAACCATGCCGAATGCCAACAAAAGGGCAACAAGCTCATTAGCTATCATGTAGAACCACACAATACTCATTACAAATCCCCCTAAAACCCAAGGCAGTAAGAACCTTTGAGGAGGATGATCAGGTACAGTGTTCTGGTATGCTAGAATTCCAAGTGTACAACAAACAGTACAGCCAATAACGTAAGTGATAATTCTGCTTAGAGAACTAGCATCGTCTTGACTGGCATATAAAAATGCCAGGAGAAGGGGAGCCAATGAAGCACTGGCCACAGCATATGTTTTTGACCATGTTTCTTCTTTGACCAGCGGGATTGTTAACCGTCTCAGAACTGTCAAAGGTGTCTCCATCAATGCAACGACTTTTGAACATGAGAAAGAAGAACTGTTATCTGCCATGCCCTCTTCAGTCCACCCCCATGGAGGTCTTTCTTGATCAAGTCCACTAAATTTTGATGAGTGGTTAGAATATATAGCAACATTTGAAGCCCACATCCATGACGGCAATGATGGAGGTAGATGAGGTACACTATCTGTCTCAATATCAAGAAAAGAACTGTAGATACTCGTATCCTCTTCACTTCCTTGGGAAAATATACTTCCTGCCACAGGAATCAAAGGCGTAACAGCATCCAACCTCAACCTCCTTGCATGTTTTCTCAACATCTCATTTGCAGCAACAGAAAATGCATAAACCACATAAATTGACACAAAAGCAATTGCAGTTGCAACACTGACCTTACCAACCATCAAGATCGCCAAAAGTGAGAAAAGTGTGAAAAGGAAGAAACACACATCCCTAATGAAGCATTTCCGATCAATCTGAACTTCCTTATCAGCCACACACAATGAAACAGCCCCAACAACAACACAAGTAACAAACACTGCACCACCTAACACACTATTGAGACCAACATCCCCAGCATCTTTCCCGACAAATGCAGCAATACTAGCAAACACATCGGGAGCACCATTCCCAAGCGGAAGCAGAGCAACCCCCGCAACAGTTGGAGGCAACTTCAATAGACTAGACAACTTCTCCAACGAACAACAGAAGTAATCAGCAGCAGTATTCCCCAACAAATAAAACAACGATGCAAGCCAAATAGCCAACACCAAATACCCCACCACTCTAAAATTCTGGCAATCGCAATACAAAAACTTAATGTAATCAAAGAATCCACCTGAAGAACAACCCGGGTTTGCCTTCAAGTACTCACATTCATTAGCATAACCATCATGATGAATCAATCCATTACATCCACCTAAGCTTTTCACAGTCGAATCATTTCCATCACCAGTCACATTAACTACACTTGATGAATTACCTTTCAATTCAACTAGTTTCCTATTATAAGCAGAAACCTTATTCATCCCATCTCCAAAAAAAAAACCTTTACTCATACTATGATCAATATAAGGATTTCTAAGAGTACCCAAATGACTATAAAACAAATACATGAGAACCAAAGTACACAATCCATTAAAACCCCCTTTAAATTTAGGTTTTTTATGACTATACATGGTATTAAGCAGTTTCATTTAAATTAACTAAAAAATATAAATTAACACCACTCAGCTAAAGAAGAATAAAAACCCATGTGTTGAAACAGGACTAGGGTTTCATTTGTTGACGAACGAAACCCCAGATAATTATTTTCAAGGAAATTAGAACATTTTGCCGGTTGAAATTAAATAGTGAAATTGAGAGAAACTTTGAGGGCTTACCGGTGAATTTGAGAAAGGTGAAGACTTGTAAGAGAAAATGAGATTTAGTAAAGATTAGGAAGATGAATGAAGAAGGGAAATGAATGAGAATTAATGAGTATTGTTTGATTTGTTATTGGAGCTTCGTGCATATGCGAGACTTGTTTTCCCGGATACTATACCTTTTATGTTTTTTTCTTTTTTTTGTCTTTTTTATTTGTAGATCACAGAATGCATTTATTATTATTATTATTTAAAAAAAAAAGAACACTTTTTAGTTAACAAAATATTTAGTAATATTAAAAATATGTTTAATAGTAGAAAAAATTATTTTTTAAAATAAAATTATAATTTAATATTTCTGAAAAATAATTTTATACTCTAAACATAATTTTTTATTTTTTTAAAAAATAATATTTTTATTCTAATTTAAATTTTTTAAAATTTAATATATTTATTATATTATTTTATCATAGAATTTTTAATTTAAAATATTAATTATTATTTATAAAATAAAAATTATATAAAATATAAAAAATTAATTTTATTATTTTCTTTTCATTTGTATTTTTAATATTTAAATAATTTAAAAATATATATTTTATCGTTATTTTAAAATATTTTTAATTAACAATAAATTTTATAATATATTATTAAAAAATAACTTATTTTTTTACAATAATTTTAAAACTAATATTTTTTTTTATCATAATTTCAAACAAATTCTAGTTACAGTCTATTTGAGTTTGTTAATAAAAATTGTTGTTGTTACAAAAAGTGTTATTAAAAAATTAAGTAACTATTTGGTAACATATTATATAAAAATTACACTTAACTATAGAAATATTAAAAATTTATGATAAAAATATTTTTTAAAATTAAAAATAAAAAATTTTATCATAAAATAATATATTAAAATGTATTAAATTTTATAAAAATAAATTAGAATAAAAAATATTTTATTAAAAATCTAAAAAAATAAATGAGAAAACATTAAATGATAATTTTAAAAAAATCATCAAAAATGTTTTTAGTAAAAATAATTCTTTAGCATTAGCAAATATCTAAAACTGTTTTTGATAATTATTTTTGTAACCAAAAACAGCTGTAATTTTTTTCAAACAACAATATTAGATACACTCTTAAGCTCTTCTTACCCCATCTTTTTACAACTAAACACTTTCTATTAATTCTTTTTTGTTTCAATTTTTTTGTTTTATTTAAAATATATTATTTTTGTTTATTTGATTGTGTATTTTTTTTCTTAAACCTTTGATTGGCTAACTACTGTTGATCAATGAAACCTTGACTAAGTGTTTTTCTAAATAAAGCGTGTGTGAAGTGAATGTATTACAGATAAGGCTGACAATTTCTGACACGATAACACGATTAATGAAAACATGATTAGACACAACACAAATGACACGAATTTTATTTTTGTAATTTTTATGTCATAAATAATGATATTTGACAGAAAAATTCACTGACATAATTATGATTCGCCAACCCGAATTGTCACCCTTAATTACAAATATTAAAACGATAATCGTCTCGAAAATAAATTTTTGTATAAGTTGCCAGATCAAATGTGATTTTTATTTTTAAAACTTAAATTATAGTTGCGTTTAAACTTAACTAACCACCAAGTGTGTTAAACGACCGAGCGTTTGATGATACTGAGATTACTGGCAAAGAAAATCATATTATTGTTAGCTGTAAAGACGGCAAAGTTTAAGTAGATCCATCCATGAATTTTTTAACAAATTCATACAATCACTTGACCTGATCACCAAAGAAGAAAAGATCAAGCAGAAGAGGTAGTCATAATGGCAGCAGATAACTCCTCCTAAAATAAATATACTTCACTTTATTTCAACATTCATAATTAATATGTTTCCTCAGAGAAGAGAGAGAGGGTAAAGAAAAGCTTATTTAGAGATTATTCCAGTCTTCTTTTCTTTCCACAAGGTTTCTCCTTCCACTGCTGAGATGCTTACAGAATTGCTGTACCTATAACAAGCAAAAAAAGCACATGAAATGTGAGAAGTGCGTCAATATTCTCGTGAAAAGAACGAATCTAGATATGTCAGAAATGCGTTACCATACCTTGATGTGGACTTCTAGCCGAAATTAATTCCTTGCGCCAGTGGTAGTTCATTTCCGTAGTTAATTGTACTGTCAGATATCACCCAAAAACCATCAACGCAAGTCAGGTTGTTTTGCTAATAATATACGATTTTTTGTGACCAGAAGTTTCACGCCACAAAATCGGAAGTGAAAATCCACAGGATTATGTGTGTTCATTCATGTGCATTTATTTGCATGTGTTCATGTATGAGAAAGGAAATCGAGAATTACCAAGTTGAGCGTCGCATGTACTGCTTCCAAGAATCACTTCCTGCTTCACGGCCACCCCCGGTGGCTTTCTCACCACCGAAAGCACCACCAATTTCAGCACCACTTGTTGGTATGTTCACATTCACAATACCGCAATCACTTCCCAGTGGCCTGCATCAAATAAGCCAACCAAGAAATTTACAAAGAAAGAAAGAAGGAACACTTCCATACTACACGCTGAATAATTCTACACACGAGTTCTACTGAAACTGTTACATTTTAACATGTCAGGAGGCAACATGAGACCTAATATCCTGGCAACTAGGGTAAAATATGAGCAACTTAATCCACTCGACAATAGGAAGTAAGATGGTATGAATAAGGTAGGAATCCACTTACCCAATCCATTTGAATAAAACTTCAGGCTTCCGTGTGAAAATAGAGCTACTCAATCCTTGAGGTACCGAGTTGTTTATTTCTATTGCTTCTTGTAAAGTCTGTATAAATGAACTTCCAAAATCAAGTTTGTGTAATTTTTAAGCCGAATACATTCCAACAGATATCACATAGCAGCAAACAATTTAAAAGGAAATTCACATTTAAGATATTCAAAACAAGTCTCTCCATAACAAACCAGAATAGGAGCAAGAAGTAACCTGAAATTTCATAACATAAAGAACAGGACCGAATAACTCCTCTTTGACAACATCTGCTTTTGGAGAGATCTCAACAATTGCAGGGTGCACGAAATTTCCCTCCGAATTTATAACAGAGCCACCAGTCAAAATCTTTCCTCCCTGAAAATAAAGAACCAAATCACTTTCTTTTCGATTTAACAGAAGATCATGCTACAATTATGAAACCAAGATTAAACGTACCACAGGATTGATTATAGCCTTGTAATATACTTCAATATGAAACAAATTCCATATTTGTATTTGTCAAAAAATTCTAGTACTTTCTTACTTAGAGAAGGTGAAGACAGCATAGGAATATGAGGATATGCATTCACAATGGTACAGTCACAAAAAAGGGTACCTGGGCCTTAATCGTCTCTATTCCCTTCTCAAAGTTCTTCCTTGATTCAGGGGTATGCAAGGGCCCAAGCAAGGTACCTTTTTCCAAAGGGTCCCCTACTTTGACTTGCTTGTAAACATCAAGTAGTTGATCCAAAAATCTCTGGTATATACTCTCATGGAGAAGCTACAACAGAGAAAATAAAAATGCATATCAAGATAGGATTTTTGCCATCATAAATAATTTGCCAATTTGGAAAGAAAGATTATGTCTAACCAGCCTACGGCATGTAGTGCAACGCTGACCAGCAGTGCCAACAGCAGCAAATAAAACAGAACGAACAGACAGCTTAATGTCCGCATCATCCATGACTATTATAGCATTATTTCCACTTAACTCAAGCAAGCATTTACCAAATCTCTGATTCACTGTCTGTTGCACCATCAATCCCACCTGTAAAACATAAATTATTGCCAGAGAGAATGACTTTCACTTGAAAATAGAGGTATTCTCTCGTGTATTTCATCGTTGGTATACAACATTATATACAGCTACACTAGCTTGATTTCTGCATATCTTAGCTTACATCTAGGGATTTCCTGACTAATTTACAGATTAGTTTCCTTAAGCTAATAATGGTAACTTAACATAAATGGCAGATCACGTTCACACTCTGATTTCAACATTCCCCCTCAAGCTGATTTGTAGATGTCCTCCATCTTTAGCTTGCTAACTAGATTGTTGAACTAATCTTGCTGTAATCCCTTAGTTAGGATCTCTACTGTCTGCTGAGAGGTTGGAATATAGGTGATACAAAGAACTATGGCGTCCACCTTCTCTTTAATAAAGTTTTTGTCAATCTCTATGTGTTTAGTTTTGTCATGCATGACAGGATTGTGCACAATAGAGATGGCAGCCGTGTTGTCACAGTATATTCTTATGGGTGCCTTTATAGGAATATCTAATTCCTTTAACACTCTCCTGAGCCAAATTGCTTCACAAACCCCTGAAGCCAGAGCCCTAAGCTCTGCTTCAGCACTACTTCTGGCCACCACACTCTGCTTCTTACTCCGCCATGTTACCAAATTCCCTCCAATAAACATGCAATACCTGAAGGCAGATTTCCTGTCGTTCTTATCTCCAGCCCAATCCGCATCTGTATACACCTCAATGTCCATTCCTTTTCCCTTTTTTATCAACCCCCCTTGGCCCGGTGTACCCTTTAAGTACCATAGCACCCTATGAGCTGCATCGAAGTGTTCTCTTCCAGGTGAATGCATGAATTGACCAAGTAGGCCTACAACAAACGCAATGTCAAGTCTCATATGAGACAAGTAGATTAGCTTCCCTACCAATCTTAGGTACTTCTCCTTATCCACCACATTTTCTAAGGATGCTGGTTGGAGTTTTAGGTTGGCTTCCACATGTGTTTCTGCAATTTTGCATCCAAGAAACCCTGTTTCGGACAGTAGGTCCAAAACATACTTTCTTTGATTTACAAATATTCCTTCCTTCAATCTAGCAAATTTCATCCCAAGAAAGTACTTTAGTTGCCCGAGGTCTTTTAGCTCAAATTCCCTAGCCAATCTTTGCTTCAGATTCCCAATTTCTTGTGTATCATCTCCTGTGACGATAATATCATCCACATACACAATTAATATTGACTTCTTTCCTTCGACTGATTTTTTATAGAACGAAGTGTGATTAGCTTGACTCTGTGTGTAACCTAAAACCTTCACAGCTTTGCCAAACCTCTCGAACCAAGCCCTTGGTGATTGCTTTAGTCCATAAAGGGATTTCCGCAGTCTGCATAGTCTTCCACAGCCGTAATTTCCTTCAAATCCTGAAGGAATATTCATGAATACTTCCTACTCTAGATGCCCATTCAAAAAAGCATTCTTGACATCCAATTGGAGAAGCCCCCAATCCTAGTTTACTGCTAGTGATAGTAAAATTCGGATAGTATTGATATTTGCCACTGGAGCAAAGGTCTCCTGGTAGTCAATTCTTAGGGTTTGTGTGAACCCTTTTGCCACCAAGCGTGCCTTCCTTCTTTCTATGCTCCCATCTGCCTTAAACTTGACAGTAACTACCCACTTACAGCCCACTGTCTTCACATTTCCAGGATCCTCTACAATATCCCAAGTGTCGTTTTTTTCCAAGGCTTTTAGTTCCTCCATCACAGCCTTCTTCCATTCACTATCTGCCATTGCTTCCTGAATATTTTTTGGTATAGAAACCTTTGTAATCTGGGATACAAAAGTCTTGTGATTCGTAGACAATCTTTTGTAGGACGTGTAGTTGGCAAGACGATGTTGTGTACATGCTCTCTTGCCCTTCTGGACTGCAACAGGTAGATATAGATCCCCTGGCAACTCGTATGAGTCTGCAACAGTAGGGAATTCTTCATTAGACTCACTAACAGGATTAGAATTCCCAGAAATACCTGTTGTGTTTGGTTCTCTGCCAGATTGTGATTGCATCATGGTGTTCTTCGGCTTTCTTGAGTACACCCGCAACTCCTTTGTTTGGAGTCTTGCATCTGAGTCTCCTTCGTTTGTAATAGTTTGTACGTCTGTATTGGTTTCCGGGCTAATAGGTTCTGATTACTGTGAATTTGGAGGAAGATCAGGTAACAGATTAGGCAAATTAGGTATAGATAAATCTAGATCCCAGAAATTACCTTCCACATCCATATTTCCTTCCCCTTTAGGCTCAATCTCCCCTGAAGGCAATAAGGTTGTTTTTCCAGAAATGTAACATCCATGGAAGTAATTGTTTTTCTGGTCTTAGGATACAAAGCATATGTACCTTTTTGATTTACCCCATAGCCAATGAAGATCAGTTTCTCAACCCGAGGGTCCAGTTTGGTCCTTCCTTTTGAGTAAACATACGCGACACAACCAAATACTTTAGGAGGTAGTTCACTAGAAAATCTGTGACTTGGAAATCCCTCCTTTAGGACGGAATAAGGAGCTTTGAACCCCAGGGTTCTATGTTATGGACTCCAGCAATACTCGAGGAAGAAGAAAGGGGCTGCCACTACTTAAGATAACCTTATCTATTTTTTATTTTCGTATTTTCAGTTTCAGTTATTTCAGTAGTTAGTATTCTTATCAGATCAGGTCAGGAGATAAT
>CANYCX010342985.1:0-14346 GCA_948193385.1 Breynia disticha f. nivosa | reverse complement strand
TGTAGGACTATTTAATAAAGGTAATGAGTTTAATAACTCATAAATCATAGGCAGTCTCTAGTAAGACATTATGATCACCCCAGATTAAATAGTTGACGAGCAGTGTCAACAACCCTACTAAATTCAAATAAATCAAAATATGATATCTTGATTAGCATAAGGCATGTCGCTAACATCCTTATTAAGTGATAAATCACTTTTTCTTGATCTCTATGGCAAAATTGATAAGTTCAAATAAATGACCTAATCATTTCATTTGGGAACAGGCACACTCTTCCCAATCTTGTCTATTAAGCGGCTGGTGTTGGGTTTCCTACGTGTTTTAAAACTTTTGGCAGAAGGAGAACAGGAGAGAGAAAAAGTGACAGAAGAGTTCAGTTTTTTATTCTCAATCATAGAAGAAGACAATGAAGTCTAATTTATGATCACCTAGTGGGACAGGTAGCAGTGTGAGTCGATAGTCAGGGCGAGTAGGTAGGAGGAGTGATTCCACCAGACCTCTTATATATTCGAAAGATACATCTGACGAAAACACGAGATTATTATGTTTTAGATGTCATTTGACAGGACATGGGATTGTCCACAGAGACATGGATCTTAGGGAGATACTATTTCGAGGTAGAGTACTGTGGGTGAGGCTCGTACTATGGCAGTGAGTGGCAGTGGTCGAAGTAGAGGTAGACGTGGTTCAGGGTCTACTTCTAGAGATGGATCAGTTTACAGGGGTGGAGCTAGTAGCTCTGGTACAACGAGTAGAGCTAGTGGATCAGTGGCACTAGCAGAGTTGACACCACAGGCTAGAGTATATGTTATGACTCGAGATGAAGTAGCAAAGGATCTGGACGTCATCACCGGTAATATTTTTATTTTTACCTATCCTACTTTAGTACAAATTGATCCGAGTTTTACTTGTTCTTTTATTAGTGATTGTTGTAGAACAAATAGGGGTAATATCGAGTAGTTGGGTTAGTACAACATATCTTGTGACATTGTGAGTTAAAGAAAGGGGAATCGACGCACATAGAGGATATGATTGTTTTACAGATGACTGAGTTTGGTATCATCCTTTGGATGGATTGGTTATCCAGAAATCGAGCTATGGTCTATTGTTACTCCAAAGAGATTGTCATTAAGGTTGACGGCGAGAGATGAGTGTTATTGGTAGGTGAGAGGACAGTTGTTCCTACTTGCTTGATTTTAGTAGTTGTAGATGTGAGATGGATTTGATAGGGTTGTGATGCTTATTTAACATGAGTGATTGATATGAATCAACCGAAATTGGAGGTATGAGATGTACATATTATTAGAGATTATCCTGAGGTGTTTCCAGACGAGTTACCTAGATTACCACTACAACGAGAGGCTAATTTTAGGATAGAGACAATACCAGGCGCAACGCCGATATCTATTACACCTTACATAATTGCAGGAGTTGACCTAAAGGAGCTGAAGAAACAACTAGAGGAGCTGTTTGATAAAGGGTTTATACGCCGGAGTGTTTCACCTTAGGGAGCACCTGTGTTATTCGTGTAACATCCTCATCCTTAAGCACATAGTTATTATAATTAATAATTAAGTTAAGAAATAATTAAAATGATTGTACTATAAAAATTAAAGAATGCATGTGAGTTGATTAGAGGTTGATTAATGGTTGACATGAATATGCATGGAAGGAAAGTTAAGCTTAAAATGCAGCAAGGAACGCATTGTAAACACAAAGAACGCGTTGTGGCAAATCATCACGCGTAGCTTGGAGCATTTAGACGTGGTGTGAAGCTAACCACGCGTAGTAGAAGACGAGCGCGCGTAGGATGTGTTCGAGCATGCGTATTTTAAGCTGAAAAATGCGAGATGAAGGCGAGCACACGTACCTCTTGGTGACCACACGTAGTTAAGAGAATGGCAGCAAATGAAGGTGTTTTGGAAATTGAAGCAGGTGGTGGGATGAATTGGAAGCAAGTGGAAATGACGAGGCTTCAATTGAAGCATGACGAGGATCCAAGCGAGGGCTTATAAAAAGAGCAGTCGAGGAAAGAAAAAAGGCATCGAGGGAGGAAAGAAATAGATTTAGGCAGGAAAAAATAAGAGAGAAAGAGATAGCAACGATAGTCTGGAAAAAAAATAATAAGGAGGTACTACGAGAAAAGTGGGCTCGATATTTAGGCGATATTATACGATTATACAGATCTACATGGGAGTAATCTGTAGTCACTTTTAAATATAATTTTATGTTATATTGCTTAATATTGTGATATTTCGTTCATAGATTTTAGGTGATATCCCTGATAATAATTTACGCAAATATGAATAATAAATATGCTACGAGAAGTCCTGACCTTACATGACTTCGTCGAAATTATGATTAATCGTATTTCCATAAATATGATTAAATCAAACATAGGTATTTATATAGACATATGATTCCATAGTCATATGAATCAATATATGAACATGTACATATATGATGAACACATGCACATGCATCACATTCACGCGTATCATTGCTATACATTCACATTATGACACCTGATAGTGGTGATGATATAATTAGTGGTGGTGTTAGGTGACGATGAGAAATGGAGGCGGAAGTAAAATGGAGAGAGAAGAATAACGGAGACGAAAGTATAACAGTATAGTTAGTATAGTATAATAAAATGGAGACGAAAGTATAGTCACAGTTCAGTATAGCATAGTTCACATGTTCACACGTTCATAAGATAATAAGTAAAAGAATACCAAGAAACATACAAATATGTACGTATCATTACGTATATAAACATAAATGATGAATCATGGAAACAAGATAAAATTAAAAGATAAGATAAATATAGATGATTACTCACTAAGCCCGCAACCCATGTAACTACGATTTTGTTTCAGGAATCAGAAGAAAAGAACTGAGGTGTGCAGCTGTATCTTCTCTCTGGATAGGGTTTTTTTCATATATTTGAATATGTATTTGCATGTTATATATGTATTGATGATGTCATATGTAATATGATAGTGTACATTATGTTGATATATATATATATATATATATATTATTTATTTAATTATTGAATAATATGTTATTAAAGATAGGACGTTTTAATTCATGCGTAAGAAAGATGGTAGTATGAAATTGTGTATAGACTATCGTTAGTTGAACAAGGTAATAGTGAAAAATAAGTATCCGTTGCCACATATAGATTTTTTGATTGATCTGTTGAGGGGAACTACTGTGTTTTCTAAGATTGATCTTAGATAAGGAAATTGGTAACTGAGGGTTGAAGATGGTTCTATTGAGAAGATAGCTTTCAGGACTCGTTACGGACATTATGAGTTTATAGTTATGCCATTCGGGTTAACGAATGCACCAACAGTTTTTATGGCATTGATGAATAAGGTTTTTCAACCTTATTTGGATCAGTTTGTGGTAGTCTTTATTGACGATATACTGGTGTATTTTTGATATAGAGGAGCATGTGACTTTTGGATGTCAGAGGTTGTGTTTCTAGGACATGTGATATCCATAGAAGGAGTGGAACCTCATCATAGTAAGTTTAAAGCAGTTCATGAGTGGGAGTCTCCAAGTAGCGTTATTGAGGTTTAGATTTTTCTGGGTATGGCAGGTTATTATCGACGATTTATCGAGGATAGCTAGACCGATGACATCTTTGTTGAGAAAGAATACTCTATTTGTCTAGAATGAAAATTGTGAAGAAATTTTTCGCGAGTTAAAGAAGAGGTTGGATGAGGCTCTAGTGTTGATGTTACCTTCGTAAGAAGGTGGGCTTGTAGTTTATAATGGTGTGTTTGCAGCTGGACTGAGTGGTGTGTTGATGCAGCATGCTCGAGTGATTGCTTATACCTCGCATCAGTTGAGACCACACGAGATTAATTATCTGACTCATGACTTGGTGTTAGCTGGTATTATTCATGCTTTAAAGGTATTGTAACATTCTGGATATTTTTCATCGTAAAATGACGATAAATATGTGTTTAAAAGATAATATATAAAGATATACGAAAGGTAGATCGAAGGTTGAAGCGAAACGATCAACGAAAATCAGAAAATCTGGAATTTAGGGAGTACGCGTTGTGGATAGCAAAGTATGCGCGGTCAGTGCTACCACGGTACTGCACTGCCACCACGCGTTCTGTGCTGTTTTCTGGAAAAAAAGTATAAAATATAAAACGATATCGTTGAAGACTCAATTTTACTTTCCAAATCTAAATCCATACAGAGCAAAGCTTCAGAGATATCTGAGGAGAAAGGAAAGTGACCAAGTGAAGTGATTTTGGTTGGCTTCTTTTGAATTCTTTTAAGAATCCAAGCTAATGTAAGATGATAGGAAGGATATTATTGGTTGATTTTAAGTTGATGGAGTGGTTTTGCTGAGTTAAATTGATGGAAATAATTATTGTTTAATTGCTGGAATGATTGATATTGATGTTAAGAAGATGGAATTTGATAGGAGACATATTAGGATAAGTTTGTGTATGGTAGGTTGATGGAAAAGGATATAACCTAAAGTTTACTTTAGGTTTACAATTTGTTCATATTGAGCTGTAATGCTTATGTATTGATTAGAAATGTTGTTGGAATTATTGTAATTAAGTGTAGGAAGTTGTTGTGAATGATTAGAGATGAAATTGAGGAAGATGGATTTAGGAAGAAATTGTTGGAAAACTTGACATATAGTTGACTTATGGTTTCTAAATGATGTTTTAATGATTCTAAAGCTAGAATCAACACTTGAATTGGTTAGTAATGTATTATTTATGGTTGATTTTGTACAGGAGGATCTGTACGACGGCTGGGTGATTGTTGAGCCAGTGTTTGGTTATATTTTGCTTGTTTTCGAGTTAAGTGTTCTTACGTTTACTAAACTGGTTCATAATTTATTTGGAATTACGTTGATTAATCAAATTGAAGATTTGTTAGACGATTTTGATGAATATGGATGTATTGATATGTTTTGATTGAACTGGATTGCTTACCTGTGTGGTATGTTATGATTTAATGATAATATACCTTTGTGGTATTGTTTATCGATGATTTGATACGTTATCTTTAATTTACCTGTGTGGTAATTTGAGATGCACCTGTGTGGTTATGATTACTCTGTGTGAGCTATATTTGGTATGAGTATGAATGTTGTTTATATTGATTTCATTCATACATTTGCATATCATAAGTCTGTGTGACACGAGCCTATGTGGCTAGCCTGTGTGGCATCTGATATTTCTTGTGTAGACTTACTTGTGTGGATATATAGACTGAGCTGTGTGTAGTTTGGAATATCTCCTGTGTGGTACAGAGATATTATTTGTGGGCTGAGCTTTGTGCGCTCCAGATACCCAGGTCATCATCATCTTGTGTAGAATTTCATTATCATTGACATATCATTGCATAGATTGCATTTATTTCATATTGTGAGATCTGTGTGATTTGATTGGCTGTGTAATATGTTTATACCTGTGTGGATTGTTTTGTTTTGTCTGGCATACGGGGATGCCTAGGGACAAGATAGATACGCACGTCCTCGTGCTATTTTATGCTTTCCCCTGCACATCATTTACATTATAAAGCTAAGAATACTTACTGAGTATTGTTTATATTCACCTCGTTGTTGTTTTAAATTATTGTACAGATCGTAGGTAGCTGCCTATCACTGGACTACAAAGTTGATCGATATCTTTCGAGCTTACGTCTGAGGTCGAGCTCCAGTTTTCATTTTTTAGATTTTATTACTGTACATTTTTGTACATGTTTGTAAAATGTTGATCTTTTGAGTTTGAAATGTTTTCAAACTTCTTTTCGTTTCCGCTGTAAAATATTTTCAGGTTATTAATGTTTTTGGGCCGAGGTTTTATAAAATGAAGATTTTATTTTCTCTTGACTCTGATTTCCTTCTGATATTATTATTATTATTAAAGTACATTGTTTATCAGGTATTATTATTTTATAAAAATGAGCTTCAAAAGTATGATCTGTGTGAATGATCCTGTGTGGACAATTGAGCCTGTGTGGTTTGTATTTGCTAAGTGTAATCCTGTGTGGATGTTGATTTGATCTTTGTGATCTTACTAATGATATGGATGTTATGTGTGAACTTATATGATTGATACTTATATGGTTATGTATATATATGTTATCCTGTGTGGATGTTAACCTGTGTGGTTTGTTGTTTATATCTGTGTGATATAGTTGTACTGGCATAATCAGATGCCATAGGGAGAAATAGTAGGCACATTCTTTTGTTGATTTATATTTTTTCCTTGCACATCATTTACTTTAAATGAAGCTAAGAATCCTCACTGTCTATGCAACGACCCAAAATTTCATATTTAGTTAAAATATTAAAATAAAATACGAAGAAAATACATGAAAATTTTTCGCAATTTATTTAAATAAATAATTGGAGGAAATAGTTGAGAATTATGATGAGGAATATTAAGAAAAATTTAGAAAGATTATAAATTTTGAGAATTTTGAAATTCAGAATTTAATGTGGGTCGAGCTAAACTAGATTACGAAGCAAAGTGGACCTAAGACAACTAAAAACAAACATTTCCACCTTATTTCTCCACTCACACGACACAACCCCCCCCCATTTCCCATTTCTTTTCCTTCTTTTGCTCTTCTTTATGTCATTTTCCTACTTTTCGTCCTCCACTTTCCATCTGCTTCTTCTTTCCTTCCTCTTCTCCACCAAGACTCCTTCTTCCTCCTCACTATCCTTCAAAGAACCTTCTTCCTCCATCAAACTCCACTAAAAATCTGCAGCTAAAGGACGTTTAGGAATCGATTCTAGGATGAGTTAAGGTAAGATTTTCTCTATCCTTTTTCCATTCTCGTTTTTGTTTCAAGCATAATTTGAAACCCCCATAAATTCCTCATTTTAGCTCTGATTTGAACAAATGAGGACTCGTTGGAAAGCTTGAGATGTATACTATGTAATTTCACTTATGGTTGGTGTTAAAATCATGATTTAGGTACTTGAAATTGCAGAGAAGGGGGCTGCATGAATAGTGGCAAAATTGGGGTTTTGTAAAATCTAGTTTCTTTCGTGCGTTCGTCAATTGGGTAAGGTTAAATGACAACTATTGTTATTGTTTTAAGTGTTTATGGCTCTTGAGAGTGTAGTTTAACAGATAGTACTTGATAAGTGCTATACCAGGGCACCGTGGATGTCTCATTACTTTTCAAAGTATTCAAGCGTGCCTGACCAAATAAGGGCATTATATTTAATGGATCATACTTGAAATGTGCTAAACTGGGGCATAGTGGAAGTCTCAGTACTTTTCAAAGTATTCGAGTGTGCCTGGCCAAGTAAGGGCGTTATTTACGCCAAGTAAGGGCGTAAAATCTATGGACCATAGTACTTTATAACCACATACTCCCGACCGACGAGGCCCTTTTGCAAACGTCAATTTATAGGCCATGTATGGGCGTAAACTTAAATTAAATGGGATCCCGGGTGAGCATGTTGGGAATGCATTAGATGACAAGCATTCACATCTATCATATTGCATATGTTGTGCTCTTTATGAATTTTTGATATGCATATGCTTATGTGATACTGAGATGATCGTACAAGAGTTGTTTGTAGAAAATTTTACTGAAAGTGGTGATATGGATTGTAAATTCTAGATATGATGGAATTAAATGCTATAAGTTTAAGTACAAATGCGCTAGGAATGTTGTGCGATTGTTATGGAAAGGATGATCTTGTGTTATGATGTTGAATTAAAGTGCAAACTAATATGATCACACTTGATTATGGTAGTAAGTGTGAGTGTAGAAATTCTTGCAAAATGTTGACTATTGGTAGACTTAATAATTGCTGGACTAGATATGTTTATATGTTGTGCGTTGGCATTAATTATAATTATGCCAAATTCTGGAATTGAATGTTGATACATTGAGATTAAATGTTGGTTTGATACGAATTGATTCATGGTGTACTAGTTGGTATGCCTTTGGGTTGTTTAATCCAGAATTGAGTAGGAAAAATAATGGGAATTGAAAAGAAATTATGTTTATGAATTGATTTAAGATAAATTGGTTTGTGTATGATGTTAAGGTTCAATGAAATGATTGAGTATAGAAATGATGTTGTGAGAGTTTGAGATTTTGCCCGGGAAACAGCGTGCTACTCGTGCTGGTCATTAAGTACGCGGGGTCGCTCTTACCACGCGTACTTAACCAACAACCACGCATTTGTCTGCACCAGACTACGCGCAGTGGCAGCAACCACACGTACTTCTTGACCACAACACGTAGTCCGGTCCGACAACGCATGCATCACTGACTTGCAATTGTTTGGTTAAGGTTTATACATTGAATTTCATATAATTGAATTTATATGTTATAGTTTGGTTCAAGAATATTATAATAAATTGTTAAGTGAATATTGCTGACATTATAAATTGTTTGTAGATGAATAAATAAATTAAGGATGGTTGTCCATGTTGGTAAATGTTGCTTATTGAGTGTCAAAACTCATTTGTGTTTTATGCCTGCTATATTCAACAATGGTAGGAAACTTAGAACGGGGCAAATTTTGGACAAAAAGGTACGAAGTTTAAAGTATGACTCTACTAGAAGATCGAAGAACTAAGGTGGGCTGTGCACTATGGTGTTTTTAACTTTTCATGTAAAATACTGTATCGTAAATGATAGTGCAAATAATCCTTTTGCTAGGATATTGCGGAAATGGAATTTTTCCGGTTCCTTTTCTTTAATAATCAAGAAAATTTTGTATTACTTCAATCTTCATAAAACATATTTCGTAAACCTTGTATGGGTTGAAGTGAAGTAATGAAATGCATGTTTTATAAATTGTTTTTAAAATTTATATTATCAAAAATAAAAAAAAGATTTCCAAGGTTGGATGCCATTTCTTGGGGAAAAAGAAATAATTATTTATGAAATGGTAGTCAAATTTGGGGGTCACAGACTATGTTTTATACTCACCCCCATTTATTGTTTAAATGATTGTGTAGTTCGTAGGTAGCTGCTTAACTGGACAGTGCCAGAGGTGATCAGTGTTTATAGAGCTTACGTCTGAGGTCGAGCTCCAGAGTTCATTTTTTATATTTTGATTTGTACATGATATACATCTATGCATATACACGCAACTTTTGAGTTTGATATGTTTCAAACAGATGTTGCCTCCGCTGGTGTTTTTTTTACAAATATAATAGATTGGGCCGAGGTTTTTCCATCACCGCATGTATATATCTTTTATCTCTTATCTCTACTTTGTTTTTAGATCTAATTTTTATATCATTTCTTAAATTATATTGTTTATAATGGAAAATCAAGATTTTAAATTTGAGTCTCACATGTTAGCAACCAGCCACGATCGTGACTAACCCCAGTCACGTTCGTGACTAGTCTTTTGGTGAAAATTTCACATGTTGAAGTGGAGTCACGAATGCCATTTTGGCATCACCATTCGTGTCCCAATGTGCCACGAACATGGTGCCCATTCTGGACACCAATTCCTTTCCAACTTGAGTCATAAATGCATCCCTCTTTGGAGTCACCAATAGGGCATTAATAGTGACGAGCGTGACTAGGCTTCTGGACACAAACATATCAACAAAAAGATGAGTAATGAGTGCCCAAATGCAAACCTCCATTTGTGACACTCCAAGTCATGAAGGTGACTAGGTTTCGATTAATTTTTCCTACAATTGTTGGAGTCACGAATGGAAGTCCTTGGCAGTCTCACTCGTGGTTCATTTGCCACGAACGTGGCACATGTTCTGTCTCAAATTCTCCATGTTCAAATATGTTGAATATTTTTCATACCTTATTATTCTATTGCTCCCCACTTAATGTGCTATTGTTCTGTTTTAATTCCTTAACAAATCCACAATTTTATTTGAGTATACATGGATGACATTAACATGTATGAAGTGAACTCCTAATTGTAAGTTTAGTCCATCGAATTAACATGGAACTACGAATGGTATGAATGTGTATTGTTGGTCAAACTAGTAAGATGGTTTGAATGGTATGAATGTGAAGTTTAGTAATATGATATAAGCAAGAGACAGATATATGTATGTGAATGCAAATGAGTTAGGGAATGTTGTCCATTTCGATAAGTGTTCCTTATTGAGTTTCACAACTTAGTGCGTTTTATGCCTGCCATATTGGTAGGGACTTGAGGGGATTCGACGGGAAGGTGTAGATTATTTTGCTTACTCCGACTCGTACTTGAAGGACAGAAGAACCAAGGTGGGTTGTGCACTAATGTCTAGGTTAAACATGTCATACAAAAGTTTGTATTGAACATTATAGTGCATACATTCATTTTGTCCTGGGTTATAATTGAAATGGGGTCTATGTGATTTCTTTTCTTTTATAACCCTATCAATTTTGTAAACATTGTAAATTTTAGGATATCCCCACATGAAATAATTTGTAGTTTTATTCAAGGTAATGAAAGGTGTATAATTTACATGTGTTGATGCTTAAAAAGTGGCCTTTTCTATAAACTCTTTTATTTTCAAATTGCTATTTTAAAACTTATGATTTTCCAAGTTCGAGTACCACTGGACAAAAAATAAAAATACGAAAGAAAGTGGTAGTTGAATTTCGAGTCACAGCAGAATAATTAAATAAAAACACATATATAACTTAGTTCATCCCCTCCTAAATTCATAGAATCAATTTTAGGCATACTTGATTTAAACATTGTCAAAATAGTCTTAAAACATCAAAGTGTCCCTTGTTTTTCATTTTATGAATTGAAAAACATACCTACAAATGACTAGCCATGGATGGGATTAAAATTAACATAAACCCTATTGTATTAAGTCAATTTTAAACCCCAATTTACTGATCACACCATGCAGCCCACGTTTGATTCAAACTAGCTCAAATTATGTGTTAATACATTATAGTGATCACTCTAATACCACTGTTGGGATTTCTACATGATTAAATAATTATGGAGTGGAGAACATCAAGAAAACATGTAGAATACAGCCTAGGATCTAACAAAAAATGTGATTTAACAACACAAGGCCTAAAGATTAGAAACTAGTTACAATAAAGCAATTCTTGTATGAAGGAAAACACTTTCACCTTTCTTCCTTGTTATGGTCGTGTATGTATGGTCTAGAATAGTAACTACTACCTCAAAATACAATAAGGCAACCTTCAATACAGCACTCCAAGAACCATGCATGTAGTTCCTTGATGCGCGTGTAATATGAGTACATTTCTCATATTTTATATAAGTATTACATACGCATTAGTTTGTAATTTCTCCTAAAAATCACATTTTAAACCATTTTTAATTAGTAAATTCATTATTAGTTTACAATGTGATTTACGCGCAGGATAGTCACACTTTCATTGATTATCGTTTGTTTTCACCAGATTTTGATTTTTTAGACGATAGTTAATATTGCTTATGATTTGAGACTAATCAACAGTTAAGATACAATGGATTAGAGAGAGATTTGAGCTCAAAGAGGATGAGCACGATGTGCTGATTTACAGCCATGACCCCAAATGATGAGTAGGAGCTCGTGTTTTACCTATAATTTGATCATTGGTCATGTTATTCCCATAATATGAGCACGATCTTGTGCTATAAGTGAAAATGGCACAAATCATGGCCTACTCATGCCATTTGGATTTAGATGTGGTGCGCGACTCGTGCCATTTTAGCACGAGTGTGTTGGAAATGAACAGAAGGTTTTACACGTTAAAAAGTACGATCAACTTTCCAGACGGTTTGATGTTATATGACAATAGCCTAGTTTAGGTTTAAGTTTCTTGTAGCCATTTACATTTCATGAAATCAATTTACCTTTCCTGCTCTGTTTTACACTTTCTTTACATTTCTCGCAAGAGTTATGTTTTTCTGTTCAAATCCTTAACTGTTTGCATTTTTAATTACTGTTGTTTAGATTTTTTATGTTCTTTTATTTTCTTTGTAGGTTTATTGCTTTGAATCTTAGTTTCCAGCCAAGTTACATTTTTCCTTTAAGATTTTTGTCGATGCCTTTCAATTCCATTTCAATTTTCTATTTTGACATTGTTTATATTACTTTTTGATGTGATTTCTATTTGGGTTTTATGATTTTGTTGCAGATTTATGTTAAGAATATTTTTTATTAGTGTTTGTTACAATTTTTGCACATTTACATTGTGACCCCCAAATTTGACTACCATTTCATAAATAATTATTTTTTTCCCTAAGAAATGACACCCAAACTTGGAAATCATTTTGATTTTTGAAAATATAAATTTGAAACTAATTTATAAAAACATCCATTACATTACTTCAAATTTAAATGATGCAAGGTTTACCAAAATATGTTTTATGAAAATTGAAGTAAAAAGGATCATATGCACTCTTATTTTCCATTACAATATTTTACATAAAAGAGTTAAAACATTATAGTGCACAGTCCACCTGGTTCTTCAATCTTTTAGTAGAGTCACACTTTAAATTTCGCACCTTTTCGTCCAAAATTTGCCCCCTTCTAAGTTTCCTACCAACATTGAATATGGCAGGCATAAAATGCAAATGAGTTTTGACACTCAATAAGCAACATTTACCAACATGGACAACAATCCTTAATTTTTTATTCATCTTCAAACAATTAATAATGTCAGCAATATTCACTTAACAATTTATTATAATATTCTTGAACCAAAATATAACACATAAATTCAATTATATGAAATTCAAGGTATAAACCTTAACCAAACAATTGTAAGTCAGTGATGCACGCGATGTCAGTAGGACTACGCGCTGTGGTCAAGAAGTACGCATGGTCGCTGCCACTGTGCGTAGTCTGGTGCAGACAAACACGGTCGTTGGTTAAGTACGCGTGGTCGAAGTGACCCCGCGTACTTAAAGGCCCAGCATGCTCACCTGGGATTCCATTTAATTTATGTTTACCCCCATACTTGGCCTTTAAATTGATGTTTGGAAATAGCCCTTGTCAGCAGAGAGTAAGTGGTTATAAAGTACTATTGTGCATAGATTTTTACGCCCTCACTTGGCCTGGATAACGCCCTTACTTGGCCTGGATAACGCCCTTACTTGGCCATGCACGCTTGAATACTTTGAAAAGTACTGAGACTTCCACTGTGCCCCAGTATAGTACATATCAAGTACTATCCGTTAAATTATGTTCTCAAGAGCCATAACCACTCCCTCATTTAATACGCTCACAAGAGCCAACACTTTATTTTTATACGCTCCCAAGAGCCATCATTTTAATCATATAATCCCCATGAGCCCAAAATGCATGCATGATATATGAATCATCATATAATACAATCATGCATGTTTATGCCATGCTATATCATCAAATGTGGAATTCAACCACAACTATCTCAATCAATTCATAGCATAGCCACACATGTCCATACAAAACATCAATATATGTTCAAGCAATACTTTACATTCAATGATATTCAACCAATAACAATATCAACAAAATTCTCATGAATTTTCTCAACTCATCAAGTATAGCAATTGAACATAAACACATAATCAAGCAATTTCAACCAAACACATATTAACAATTTTAACATACTCAATCTTACAAACTACAAACACAAACATGTCCAACAATATTCAATCATATTCAATTCAAACAAATTTACGAATAGTTGCATTCATGTTGCTTACCTTTCAATAAATTATTAACGATCCGGTTGGGAACCTCCCTCGCCGCGATTCACGTTTCCTAACATACACAATTTTCATTGTACATTAATTATGATTCATTAATTTATGAAAATGAAAGAATGCATTATTTACGACATGTCTTATTTCCTTTGTTCTTAATTACCCTCTCACTTTCTCCTTAAATTCCCACTCACCAACTCAATTTACTTATACTTCCCCTTCATAAATTTTCTGCACACCAGCTCTCATTAATGCACTAGACACATTTATTTAAATGTACCATAATGATGATGATCCTCCTCTCATACATCAAAACATGCCTAATTCACCATTCCTTCCTTCAAACTTAGCCAATTTTGTTTAAACTAGCTTCATTCTCATATCTCTCATAACACCTAAGTGTCTAAACACTTAAAAAATAATAATAACTTCCATTTAAGCTTACCCAAATGACGAATAAATGAAAAAAACTCGATTTCACAAAACTTCAATTTCGTCACTATTCAGACAGCCCTATTCTTCTGCAAATTTCGGTACTTAAATCACGCTTTTAACATAAAACACAAAGGGAAATGGATAGTATACATCTCAAGCTTTCCAACGAGCTATTATTTGCTCAAATCAGAGCTCAATCGAAAGAGTTATGAGGTTTTGAAATTAAGGGTTAGGGAAAAACGGGAAT
>CANYCX010342922.1:0-12213 GCA_948193385.1 Breynia disticha f. nivosa | reverse complement strand
TGTGATCGATTTCCTTACCTGGCCTAATGTATCATGAAATTCGAAAATTATCTAGGCTTAAGGACGCAATTTTGAGAATCCCAAAAAGGGACTCTTAATTGATGATACCGTGAGAACACCATCACTAACCTCGGTCCAATTAGGTAACCAAGTGTAGAATCTATTGAAGTCTAGGAAAGCCTGACACCTTTAATTATATTTTTAGATCAATTTTACTTACTTGCATTTAGAATTAGGAAATCAATCACAAATATCTCTTTATGTTTATTGCTTGCTTTCATTTTATTTTTAGCACGAATCAATTTAAGTACTCGTTCCACGTGAGATTCAATCCTGGGAGGCATACTTCCGCGGTAAAATTACACCGATCTAGTGCTCTTGCTAGACACCGGTTACATAGAACTTAGAAAGATCACTCGAGCAGTAGTATTCTTTGTGTTTTTAGCAGCATAAGCTTCTCAGCCTTGCCTATTGGCTTCATCCTCTGGAGTTTGCTTAGCAGCTTCCATGACATCTTGTTCCTTACAAACATACTGAATTTTCATGGACCAGATGTCATAGTTCTCGCTGTTGAGTTTAAGGTCCTTATTGAGTTCAGTAACAATTGTCTTAGAAGCAGCCATCTACATAAGATAAGTGCTTTAGAAATAGAATTCATTACAATAAGCTATAATACATTATTTTATCCTTACTTTTCTACTCAATGTTTGAACAAGTATAACTAAGAGACACATTCTACATATGAATTGTAAAACCCTAAAATTTTCATTTAATTAAATTTTAAAATAAATACGTAGGAAAACGTGAATAAATTTTTCACGAACTACTTAAAATAATAATTGGGATTTGTTGAGTCAAACGAGAAAGAGGAATACGAAGGAATTAGGAAACCAAAACCTAGAAGGGCAAAATCATCCAACTCATTTTACTATAAATTCAACTTCCTTCTTTCCATTATTACATGCACGTTACCTTTCCTCCATCTTTCCTCTCCAAAGCTCTAAACCCTAAACACCATCTTTCCTCCAAAAACCTACTATTTGGGAGGTTTGAAATCGGTCGGTGAGCGAGTTTTGGTAAGCATTTATCATATTTTCTTGTGAATTCCGTATTTGTTCCTAACCCTAACTTTCTGACCATATAATTCCTTCGATTGAGCTCCGATTTGAGCAAATGATAGCTCGTTGGAAAGCTTAACATATATACTACCTATTAGTGACCATCTCTTGTGATAATTTGTGGTTTAGGTGTCCAAAATTGGAGTTAGAAAGCATACCTTGAAAAGGAAGAGTTTGGGTTTTCCAAACTAGAGTTCTTTTTGGTGTACCGTTGCTTAGGTAAGTTTCTTGAGAGCCTATTGATGGTGTTTTAATTGTCAATTTATTTAGGTATTGAAAGATGAGAGAGATTGGACAAAGGGTAGGATGATATGTAGGGTTTTAAAAGGAAGATCATAAGAATTGGGATATTTAGCATGCGTAGGAGCGTAAGAATCGTTAAATTGTACCTAACTGAACTTGTGGAAACATTAATGAAGGTTGGTCGGAAGAAATAAATATGGTGGTTAGGAAAGCATGTTAGGTAAAAGTAGAATTTGTGGAAGAAAAGGGAGATAAGAATAATACATTAATAAAACATGCATATTGTAAAACATTCTTGTTATTTGATACGTTTTTATGAATGCTAGGTTAATGTTAAATTATGATATTGCATTATAGGAGGTCAAAATCACTGTGAGGGAGGTTACCAACCTAGTCGTTAGACAATTCTTGCGAGGTAAGTAACACGAACGCAACCTTCCTTGTGTGTATGATGTTTTGTTATAACCTATTTGAATTGGTTGCTTGGCTTGACTTGATTTTGAATTGATTATGAGTATATGGTATTAAAGCCTTCTGGATGTGTTAATTTTGGTATGATTGGTTATTCATACGTATACATTGAGTGTGAGCACAAATGCGGATGAGAAATGTTCAAACGTATGTGATGATTGTGTTATCATTGGAAGTGATTGAAGTGGATGTGGTGATGTGTGGTCATGTGATTGATTATGTGAATAGCGATGTTGAAGATTGTATGATCATTAATGATTGAATTCAATATTGAGTCCTAGAGCATGGTATGTTGGATTGTATAAGTGTATGATTGGTGGCATGGTTTATGCATGTAGCATTCATGCATCGGGCTCTTAGTGAGCATATTAAAGAACAAAAGCCCTTAGTGAGAAGATTAATGAAGGACTAGTTATAGCACTTAGTGTTCAAATTGTGGTACTTAGTGCACAATATTACGGGTAGTATATAACAAATACTACACTGGGCATAGTGGTAAATATTAGGTTGACAAACGTGTGTACGGATGTGCTAGGCCAAAACAAGGCAAAATTAAGGCCAAAACAAGGCGTAAATGTGGATATCCAACTCTTATAACCAAAACTCCCGGCCGAATGGCCTGTTGGCAAACGTCAATTTTATTGCCAAAACAGGGCGTGACTTAAAACAAAATTAAAATCACGAATAATCATATAAGGTTGCATTCGGAATCATACATTCACATTATTATGTCGCACATATGTTTGATCTGAATTGAATATATGTCAAATTGTTATGTTTTATGGAAGTTGTGAATGCTATATGAAATTGAATGTTGGTTGATATGGAATGGATCATGTTGTATGTTTTGGTATTCCATGTTGTTGATTAGATAAAGGTTGAAATGTGAATTGTGAAGAATGCTTGTAAATGTGTAGTGTTGTTTGGTGTTTTTGCCAGAAAATTCGGGATCTATGCTGGGTGGCAGCAAAGTATGCATGCTCGCCACGATCACACGTACTTTGCAACAATCACGCGTTTGTCTGTACCAAGACTACGCGCAGTGGTGGCGACAACGTGTAGTATTCTACCACCGCATGTAGTCATGGTTGAACCCGCGGTATCTCTGAGTTCCACATGTTTAATTAAAGTATATACCTTATACTTAAATGGTTTGAGTGTATGTTTACATTGTGATTAATGGATCGTATAACACAAAGTTAGCTAAGATTTTGTCCATTTCGGTTAGTGTTGCTTATTGAGTCTCGCGACTCATTGTGTTTTATGCCTACCGTGTGGGTAGGGACTTGAGGGGACATTTTGGACGTGAAGGTGTAAAGCTTTTCGGTGCTCCGACTCAGATAAGAAGATTGAAGAACTGAGGTGGGCTGTGCACTAGGATTTTTCTCTTACATGTCATCCAAACTATTGTATTTGAAACTATAGTGCACACATTCATTTTGTATGTTTATGCTTGAAATGGGGTCCGTCCGGTTTCTTTTCTTGTATAGCCCTAGTAGATTTTGTAAAACTTTGTAAAGTTTCATTTTAGTAATGAAAAGTTTTTATATATATTGTATATATTTGAATGTGAGTGGTAAAAGGTTCGTGATCGAATTTTAGAACTTCTATTTTGACAAACTCATGATGTCGAAATCTGAATATCACCGCGAAAGAATTAATATGTTAACATAGGGTGGTAGTCGAATTTGGGGACTTATATGTAAATGTTGAGAAAAATTTTGAAAATGTATGTGATTAATATGGTAATTAGGATAGGATATTTTACGAACCCACTAACAAAATTCCAAAATGAGTTCTTTAGGTGGCAAAAAAGAAGAAAAGTAAAAAAATATTTTATAAAAAGGAGAAGAAAGTTTAGGTTATTGAGAGTTGTTTTTAGGTAGTAAAAAAGAAGAAAAGTAAAAGAGAGAAGAAGAGAGAGAGAGTGTGGAGCTTAAACTTTTAAACCATATTTTCTAATAATTCAGACAATTGATATAAAATCAATTATTTAAAACGAGATAAGTAAAGATAATATACACGCTTTTATTTAAAACCTTGGTCCAATTTCACAAAACTGTATACAAAAGCAGAAGCAAGTAGATATAAAAGTTTGAAAATATTTCAAACTGTAAAGTTGCATGTATATACAGAAATGTACAAATCAAATAAAAAAACTCAAAACATCAAACTGAACTGTGGAGCCAGACCTCGATCGTATCCAATAACCACCTCTGATCACAGCAAAGATCTCGTCGAGGAAACAGCTACCTATGATCTGCACAACATTTAAACAATCAAAAGGAATGAGTATACAAATATACTCATTAAGTGATAATCAAATTGTAATAAAATGAAGTGTAGGAAAATTTTGTAACAGTACGAGGGTCGTGCTCATGAACACGGGGTTGTGCTTATGAACACGGGGACGTGCTCATGCATAATTTCTAGCCAGCACGATGTGCCTCTTTGAACACGTGTCGTGCTCAATTTTACTATTTTTAGGCCACACGGCTTGTGCCCTGTTGAGCATGATGTCTTGCTTGTACACTTTTCTAGATAATCCATCAGCACGATGCATGCTGTTTCGATTGGCCTCTAGCACAATGGAGTGATGGTCAGCACGAGGGCGTGCTGAGCTTTGGAAATGCCCATTTGATTTTTGTTTTAAGGTAAGTTAGCACATAACAATTTATACCTTAGTTCCTTTATTTGTATAGGCCATTTCCTTACCAATTTCACAGAGAATTACGCTTCTCTTAGCACATAGCACATCCTACTCATATAATGGTATGTATAACTACAAATCACCTAACTTATTATACATCACCATACCAAATCCCTTCACACAAAAAATTGCACATAACCATGCATATTATTCACACAGAACATTATATCAGCACACAACAATATCAACATAGGATAGCACACAGCATCATGAACCACACAGGTTCTACATCACACACATATCCAAACCCTGGCATTGTAATCATATAAATGCAAATGTATGCAATTCCAATGCAAATCTGCACAAGATGTCCCTGGGTTTTTATCCACCATAGCACACAGCAGTGGAGATCCTCTATCGCACACAGCAGAGAAGTGACACACAGCCTGAGCATACAGCTATGAGTATATAACTCGTAAATATGGACATCACATAGCACATCCAGGACAGTATACAACACGTCCTTTATCCACACAGAAATCATAGCCACACAGGCATCGTGTCACACAAATGTTATGCAACACATGTGAATGTATAGATGACATTCATATAATCGCACACAACATTGCTCACGTAGAACACTATATCATAAGCATACAAAATCATATCATGTTTTCCATTGCATCATTCATAACATACAACAAAAGAACATAGAAAACATGTAACCATCTCGCAAAGAGTAATATCATATTCCACACAAAAAAGCAATGATCACACAGATCATAAAGCACAAAGCAAGCAAGATACGATCCTAAGATCATTTAGTTTCATCCATTTACATTCCAACAAGTATGAATTAATTATACAAATGTAAACATAAGCATGAGAACTTACTAACATAATCGTATGCATAACCCACTTACCTCGACTAATTTATAAAGTCGGCGTTGGGTGTGAACTTCGATCTAATCGCCGTACAGATCCTCCTTAGAATGATTTTCACCTTAAATCTTTCAAGAATTGAGTTGTTCTTGCTATAGTTCTTGCTCTACTTCTTCCTTTTACGACATTAGGGTTTCCCAACTACTTGGTTTCCTCTATTTGATTTGTTGACTAATCAAAACATTCAGTCGGTTATTTTTTATATTTCCAGTCAACACACCCCTAGACACGGGTCGTGCCATCAGGTCATGTCATGCATCTCAACATATGATTATGTTCATCCGTGCACAATCTTGTCCTGTATAAATTTGATACGGGTTGTGTTGATTTTATTGACTCGAGCACGAGGTCGTGCTCATCTACATACATGTGCACGGGGCATACTCATGACTGTGCCCACTGCAGATTTCTGTAGAATTTTCTGCACTTTCCTAAATCGATCCGAATTGCTTCTGTTTTAAGTTATTTTCCATATAAATTAATTCGTATAAATTCCAGGACATTACAAAGAGATTCAGAAGTGTAACATTCCCATCTTAAAACCTTATTATTAAGTAAACTAAGATATTATTAGGATAATTAATGAAGAATATGAGTCGAAGATTCGACAGAATGAAGTTTGGACGTGAAATCGGCAAGGAAATGAGTGAACACAGCCCAAAGTGTTCTGAACAAGAGATTATATATGATACAATTATATTTGTTTATATTACCTGCTTACAGAGTTACTATTTTTTAAATATATGATTACAGAACAAATATATGATAATTTGCAAATAGGATGATGGAATTACAATTCATGAATTGAGATAATATGATTGAAATGAATACACTTGTTTATTAAATTATTCACCATTCTCTGAGCCCTTCAACTCACGCAACTGCGCTTTTTGATTTCAGGACCTGATAGTGAGCAGGGTTAGTTTTTCAGATTATGCATGTGGGTCAGATGCTACTCCTGCACTTTCTCTCTCTTCACCAAACACTAGATAGGAGCTGTATTGATAGACATCTGCATGTTGTGTGCATTTTGGATATGATCTGTATAGTTATGTTTGATGTTAGCTTTGTTGAGATTATTATTGATACGTGGTTTACTTTTGGTTGATATGTATTTATATATGAGTTCTAATGTTGCTTAATGAACTAGTATAAATTATAAAGTAAGGATGATGTTAAATACGTGTGAAAAGTGATATAATTGATAATGATTTATATAACTGATATAGTATGAGAAATGTACAAGTATAAGATGAAATGAATAGGTTGATTACAGGTTGATTTTAAGTTGTAGTGAGTCAACACGGGTTATGCTTAAATAACATGTTGGCCATTTTGAATGAAGACAAGTCGTGTTGAATCAACAAGAGATTGTGCCCATGGGAGTGTTGATCAACACAAGCCATGCTCATATGAACTATAAGCAGCACGGGTCATGCTCATGCACTGTTTTACCCAAACTGCTCAATTAAATTTTCCATTTCACTGTTCAATCAACCAATAATACTTTATTAACTGATAAGAGTAAGAATATGACATGATATAAAGAAACATTTTTTTTTAAAATATACGATTTAAATTGGTTAATGATATGATTAGTAACGTAATAAGTATAGGATGTTTTACGACCTTTGCTGAACGTGAAAGTAACAAAGAATTCCACGAAAGCTACTATTTTGAACCTAAAACTAAAGATGCAATTTATGAGCTGAATTTTAAATAAGTATATCCATCATAACATTTGTTTAACATAACATAAAATCTCTGTATATTTTAAAATCTCATATAAATACTTTAATGCATATGTTTAAGTTCTTATCAATTAATTTATGAGTATCCTTATCCTATCCCTAACCTATTGGCTTAAAATACATAAAATAGACACATAAACCAAATGTAAATTAAATGGAAATCTAACAAATATTAGTAACATAACTTAAGCACTATGAATACATATGTGTGATGTAACGCCCTAGAATTTAACTCATGAAAATAGGAATAAATCAAAACAAACAATAATAGGAGTGTTCATAAGGAGGTCGAGATAAAAGTGAGGTGAGAGTTAGAAAGAAAAATATGCATCAAACTGGGAAGGATAACATAAGTTATCCCCATAAAAAACATACGTTATTCTGGGAAATTGCCAGAATAACATTTATTAGTTAACGTACATTACCAATTTTAAAACGTAAGTTATCAGGGCATTGGACGCTTCATTTAAGTGAGGAAAATAGTCTAAACCGGGAGAAAAACACCACAAGACACCCAAACACTCTTCCAAAACCCTACACCCTCATTTTTAAGTCCCCTAAAACCCATCTCATCTTACCCACTCTCGAATTTCTATGTTTACACACGAAATCCTTAACTAATACCAGATTAAGCTCTCACTTAGGATTGAAAGAGGACATCCACATGAGGTACCATTCAAATTTCTAGGGTCAAATCAAGAATAATGGGACGAATTAGTATTATTTGGGGTGAATTTATAGTGGTTGGTTGGGATTTTGATGGGGAAAAATTGAGTCAAGGGTTGTGAGAGGTGGAAAATTGAATGGGTTAAGTTAGGGTTTTAGAGAAGAGGAAAAATTGATGGGTTAGGAGGAATTATGATTTATACAATTTGATTTCGTCTGATTTATTAACAAGTAAATATTTTGTTAACAAATATTATATGAACCAAAGCCGTGGAGGAGCCAGTGAGACCACTAGAAGGCTCGCTTAGACTTTTCTAGAGGTAAGTGTATGACCCGTCATTTACTTATCCATATCTAGTCTATGCATGGTCAACTATATAGGCCTAAATTCCATAATTATGTCTGTTTACATGTGAAACAAATTCATATTCCTTGATATGCATTTTATGATGTTGTTTTGTGTTCAAAACTAGTGGACATTGATATAACCCTGAGTGATATTGATTCTACCTTATGTTATGTCAAAATGATATGATGTCATGGACCCATTTATGGAAATGCGTAAGGTTTGATAGCAAGAGCACTACTTAGTAGGAATGATCATTTAAGGTTGTGTACTTAAGCACATAAACATTCATGCACATGACATACATGCATTTGGCGTACATACATTGTAGAGGTGAGATAGGGATATGAAATTGAGACACCACACAGTGCTAGTCTGAGTGTTCAACGTGCAATGTACAGATTGACTCTTAGTTCATCAACAAAAATGGAAATGGGAATTTGAGGTTGAGTAATTCTAAACACATATGTCATAGAGGAGAGAGTGTCATGTGAGACTACTTATCCTAAACACATTGACATTCAGTTTATCAACGTAAATGGAAATGGAAATGTGAGACTGCATAATTCTAAGCACATATGCCATGGAGGACAGAGTGTTATGTGAGATTGGGTATCCTAAGCACATCAACATTCGGTTGATCAACGTAATGAAAATGACAATGTAAGACTGAGTATTCCAAGCACATATGTTAGGGATTATGTGAGGCTGAGTACTTTTAAGTGCATCGACACCCGATGAATCAACCAAGGGAAAGAGAGGACAAAATTCATAAGAAAGTGAGAGCATAACATCGAGATGGGAAGGGAAAACATACCATGTGCATGATGCATAAGCATTTACCATGCTCTTGTTCTATGTTGTGGATGATTGATGGGCATTGGATGCATTATGTTTAAGTGTTGAGTGTCAAGATTATGATTGAATGTATAGAGTGTGCTACGTTGATGCTATGAGTGATTATTTTTATGATACGACAAATCAGTGGTGTTTTTAGGGTGTTAAGTATGACTTATTTGCTTTAAGAACAGATACTACAGCTTGACTAATGTACATTAAGCTTGGTCTTAACATACGCTATCTAGGCTGTTTTCTTTCCCATTTCATTTAAAATGGAACAAAAGTTTATGCCTAAAAAATCTACATGACTAACTTACATTACCACACCTGCCTAAAGTATACGTTACATGTACTACTGACATACGTTAATTAAGCCTAGAATGTTGTTTTAACCTACAAATCAGTCTTATCACTTAAAAAGATAGCACATGACCAAAACTAAGCTAGAAAACTTAATATTGATGACCTTGATTCCAAAAAGAATAATGTAGGCTCATAATAACCCTCCCTGACAGCTCCTTACTCGACCTAGAAAATGGATTACAAAATTTCATAGGTGTAGCAAGAAATAACCAACTACAACGTTATGAACAAATTAAGAAAGAACAAATGTACTATACTTTATATGGTCAGGTAAGTGACATGAGAGACAAAAGCTTACTGAGTTTTCATACTTATGGTTTGTTATTTGTTAATGTGTACAAACAAGGAGGCTACCGCGTATACTACTGCTCTAAACTCTTTTGAGATTCTTGGGGACTATCGCTGCGAGGTTGGGGAGATTCATCCAAAACTTTGATTTCCAAAAGATTGTTTGTTTGGGCATACTAGCCCATTACTTTATTTTGATACCCTTCGTGTAGAGATTTCCCCAAGGCACCATAATTTTGTTTATGTTTTATAAATCAAGTTATTATTTTGTTCATATCGTCCCACTCATTTTTTCTCCCAAGGTTTTACCATGTATCTCCATATTATGTGGTTTAGGGTTTAGGTGCGTTCTATTTTGTTTCTAGACTGAATGGTGCAAATAGTTTGGTGCATGGTTTGGGCAACCTATGCAGCAACCAGTTAGCATCCTAAAGAGAGCACTGGTAGTTCAGTTCATCCAAAAATGTTGCACGGGTTAGCGAATGATTTTTCTTATCACATCCCTATCTTGATAATTTATAATTATTAAAATAAACATCAAAATTAATTATAAATTGAGTCTATCAAAATTAAAAATGTGTTCAATTAAGAAATTATGCGAATATATATATGAAGCAATGGTAGAATTTCACAGGTTGAATTTAGGTGCTTAACACGGTGGGTGTGCCACCGAACACAGTGGTCGTGCTCTTAGAAAAATTATGAGCACGACCGTGTTAGTTCATACGGTGGCTATGTTTCTAGAAAATGATAAGCACAATTGTCGTGCTGTTTACCACGATGAACTTGTGAATCAACATGGGTCATGTCAAAATTAATACAGTCGTGTTGAGCTGTCAAATTTTTAGAAACTTGGGAAGTTGAAGCATGAGCTGGCAATTTTAATAAAAAGGAAGTAGAAAACATAAGCTAGAGAGGAAGAGGAGAAACTAGGAGTGAAGGAAGTAAGAAAGAAAGAGAGACTTTGATTTTGAATGCTTCATAGTTAGAATTATGCAATTTTAAAATCAAATCAAGGAGAGAAGACAAAAGCTTGTCAGAAATGGAATAAACAACAAACAATGTAAGTAAATTTAAGAAAATAATCGGAAGATATCGATAATTAAACGAGGTTTTAATGTAGAACTGAATATACTTAAAGAACAAGGAATTGGATAGTTAAAAGATTTAGGATTTATTCATGCATATAAGTATTTCGATAATATTAAATTATATCGATTATTATAGAAAACTTTATATGATTATATAGGACGAGTATTTAGGAAGCGGAGTTAGGATCGAAGCTCAAGGAACTCCGAGTATCACAATTTACAGGTGAGTAATCGAACTCACTTTATTTGTACAGTTATTTATGAAATTATTTATATAATGTAATGTTGGGTGTACTATATATATATATATATATATATATATATATATATATATATATATATATATATATATAATTGATAATGAGATAGGCGTACAAGATTACATGATTGATTTATATAGTTATGCAATTAAATGTATGTGGATGTTAATTGTTATATATGATGACATATGATTTGGATATTGTTGGGTGGAGATTTTGATTATGGTGGGGATAATGAGATAGGCGTACGAGATTACATGATTTGTGGAATGTTAATTTGAACGATTACTCGTTGAGCTTGCAACTCATTAAATGTGAATTTTTTGTTTTAGAATTTGATAGATGACTAAGAGCTATTCTTTAGAGACTATTAGTAGGTGGGTCAGCTATAGCTCCTCTACACACTCTCTCTTCCTTCAAGACATGATCAATTTATATGTTGATATACATTTTACATGATTTGTAACATTCGCATCCTAAATCCCCATAATTAGTAAATAATTAATAAAAGAAAGTTAAAATAAAAATAATGTATAATAAGAAACATTAAACAGTAAGATAAGATAGTACTACAATAAACAGAAAAGAAGTTAGGCAGAAAATTGCAGGAAAATGTGACCCCCGAATTTAAATATCATCTGCGTATACGTCCCTCCTACAAATGATACTTAAACCCTGAAATCAAGTTTTTATTTTAAATAAAATTTTAGTAACACAATAAAGAAATGATAATGGCAGAATAAGAATTTCAATTTTTAAAAATAAACATTCACATCTTTTTTTCCACAAAATGTTTACAAAATAATTTTAAAGGCCTGAGCCTAACAAAATACAAGGAATGTAAAATATATGCATAGTGATGTACATATACAATTGTTTAAAAACACAGTGCACCGCCCACCTTGATTTCTCTCTCTCTATCAGTCTCAACCCAAAACAGCACGTACTATCTTCTAGTCCAAATCTTTCCTCTTTAAAACTCTGCCGAGCGTAGCAGGTATAAAATATGTAAGTCACAAGACTTAGTAAGCAACATAACCAAATATGGTCAACTTCCTTGAAATTTATATTATTTCAATCCAAACCATTACTCTATTTACTTTCATGCAAACATTTGAATTAACCACTATATATGTTCAAATACATTCTTTTACCATTTCATAATAATCACACACATTAGAAAA
>CANYCX010342586.1:0-11922 GCA_948193385.1 Breynia disticha f. nivosa | reverse complement strand
TCACACATATGTATTATGATATGAATAACATGATCTTATAAATGTTTGTTGAAAGGGTGGAATAAATTTATGAAAGTTTGATCTTGAATGAGTTAAGATATACATATGAATGTATATTTAAAAGGAAAGTGAATGTATGATCATATGCTTTTGGATGATTTGTGTTGATGGTAATTATGATTTGGAAGGTTAAATGGGTGTTATAAAGATGGTTTTGTTGATAAATTTGATTGAGAATTGTATGGATTGAATGTATATGTGTTGAAAATGAAGTATGTGATATTTATAGAAGAGAAAAAAGGTCCTGACAAGGTACACAGACAAGGGCATAAGTACACGGACAAAACCGTGTACCATTCTATGCCAGTGTAGTGGTGCTGGTGAGCTACACGGTTTTGAGGGAAGTTACACGGGCAAGACCGTCTACTTCATCCCAAAATCGTGTAGTTGGTCAGAATTGCCAAAATGCATTGTTTTCGTCGTTTATATCCTAAGCAAATCCAATGACAATTGGGTATAAACATTGAAAAGAATGAAGATCAAATATGTGATGTTTTGAATGGTATTTCTGATGTTGAATTGTTTGGTTTTGAATGAAGTTGACCAAATTATGGTTATGTTACTTACTGGGTTATATAACTCACACATTGTATTGCCTGTAACGCTCGGCAGAACGTAAGAAGAGAATTTTGGACTAGAAAGGTGTGCATTGTTCTGGATTTTGGAGATTCAAGAAGAAGAATCGAGGTGTGCAGTGCACTAGTTGGATTAGGATTAAAGGGTTTGTACATGACTATGTATACATTCAATTACTTGTAGTTTGCTTGGTTATCATCAAAAAGAATCATTAGGATTCTTATTTCTTTCATAACCTGAAACTCTTTGTACAATTCAGAAAATTTTGTAAAAATGGTTACAGAAATGAGTTTGGTTTTTCATGTCCTTCAATTTTATTTCTTTGTTACATATTATATATTATTAAAAATAAAAAACTTGATTTCAGAAGTTTGAGTATCACTTGCAGGAGGGGAGTTATACGTGAGTGATATTTAAATTTCGGAGGTCACACATACCACATAGGTATAAACTATCAACAACATATCAACCACATGTTAATCATATATCAATGTAAAGAAAATAAATTATTTCCAATAATTAACTAGTAATCAACCATAAGTCAACTAAAGCATATATGTCAATCATACGTCAACTAAGACATATAGTGTAACATCCTGGAAATTATAGGAATTTAAATATTTTGGAAATACATTAAAACGGGATCAAATCGGATTGATTTAGGTAAGAATTGTGAAAAGCAGCAGTCAGCACGCTCGTGTTGCACGCTCCTTGCCCATGGGTGCAGACGAGCACGATCTTGTGCTCAACCTAGAAAATTGGCATGCCTTCGTGTCAAAATAATTGTAGAACGAGATCGTGCACCACAAATTTAAAACTCGTGTTGAGATTTCACGACATAACTTGAGGCACGACCCATGCTCAAGGTTGTGTGGTCTGGAAAGATATCGAGTCTGTTATGATTCAATCATTCGTAAAAACAGAGAAACAAGCAAGTAGTTGGTAGAGAAAACCCCAATCCTAAGTCCAGGAACGTGTTAAAGGAAAGAAACATCAAAATTTGGCATGAATCAATCATCAAAGTCAAGTAAGGTAAGGATTGATACTTTATTTTGCTTGGTTGATGGTGGGTGTTACTGATTTTTATTAGTTTAAGGTTGGAAAGTTTTGTGTAGTTACTGGACATATGTTTAGGATTGAAAGAACTATTAAGAATGGATTGAATGATTGATGGTGGAATATTTGACTGTCTAGGAAGATCTAGATGAGTTTGAGTCGAAAGTTGAGTTGGTGGAAGCAGTGCTAGATTTTCACGTGTTTCGAGGTAAGTGAATTCGTATGCTTACAATATAAGTGTTATAAAGTTTAGGGAATTTCCTTAAACAAAACTCATTAAAAGCTTTAATTAGCTTAAGTAATGTTAAGGAAGATTCGGATTTTATATTATTGATTCCTATGTGATTATGAATTGTCTGAATATGCTCATGATTGAAATGATGTTATTTGCATGCTCGATTGACTATATGTCGTGTTTGATAGTCGTATGAAACTTACGATGATTGTGAAAGCATGTTATTGCTTTTTGAGCATGTGTGTATATGAGCATATGAGGTCCTTGGGATCGTGGCCCTAGTGGTCGAGGTTATGATTTGGCCTTTATAGTCGTGGTTTTTATGATCGATACTTGGCATATATGGTCGTGGCCCTGAGGTCGGATATTAGAGATATGTAAGCCCTGAGCATTAACCTTCCAAAATAGGTGTGCATGTGCATACATGATTGTGGCATTCATTGCTGGACATATTTATGTTGTTGAGTTGTTATGTTTGGTGTATTGTTAAGCTTATATGCTTGGTATATTGACATTGAATAATCTTGTAGCTTGAAGGTGTATGTTTGAGTATATTGTGCTTTTGATTGGCTTTACTCTTAATTTAGTTTAAAAGCGTGTTTTGAGTGTACATATAACATGTATGCTATACTAGAAATGTCTATGATTGGAAGCACATTACTTAAACTCAACAAATTTAAAAACAGAAATTTAAAGTGGAAAACAGAAGCTTGGCACGCACTCGTGCTGCCCAACACGCCCTCGTGTGTGGGTAATCTAAGAAGTGATTATGAGCACGGTATCGTGTTCATAGTTGACACGATTGTGTTTCCTGGAAAATTAACACTTGAGCATGACTCGTGTTGATTTGGCACAACGTGCTATTTGGGAGATTGACGTGAACACACCCTTGTGTTTGTCCGGCAGGACCCGTGTTGTTCCCCTACATTTCATTTATTCTTAATGAATTGTTATTCATTTACTGAGTAAATCTTTATACTCACCACTTTCATTGTTTAAATGATGTACAGATCGTAGGTAGCTGCGAGTGGATCAGATTGGTGGTAATCAGAGGCATTCTACGATATATGTCTGAGGTCCAGCTATGGATACATTTGTTCAGTTTTGGATTTTGTATTGTATATACTATGTATATATGTGTTTGGATAAATTTTTAAACAAACTTGTTTATTTTCTGCGCATGTGTATAAAATGTCTGGATACAATTATGTCTATAAAGAAAGTTTTTATGATTAATTCTATATTTATTACAATTGTGAGTTCAAATTTGGAAAATTGCTTTAAAAATTTGAGCTCCACATATAGTAAAAAACATAACATTATCATCCATAACCAAGACGAATCAACAAGGCAATATTGAAATTAGGAATTCACATGTTTATTTCCATTATCAACAAGCAAGAATTCCAATTCAATCGTTATAGTATCCTTTCACCTTGAATTAAGATCATAAGATCATGCTCAACATACTAGAATAGATGAAATCAACTCAAAATCAACCAATTCATCTTATTCTCAACTTGATTCATCTAATTCTAGCAATGCTCAATTCACAGCAATCATTCAACATCCTAAGCCAATTACACAAACATATCTAAGCTTAGAAAACTTACTGATTTCAGTTATTTTATGAATCGCTGACTCAAAACTATGATTGATTCGAGAAATTGGATCCATTCTCGTATGAAAATATACTCTTTTCACCTTATCTCACTATTCTCCTGTGTCTCTCACTAACCCTCTCTCTTAACTTTGAAATGTTTTCTTGAAGGTTCTGTTATATTTCTTGATCGAGCGACTTATATTTTTTTCGACATTCAGCAGAGAATGCGTGGTGGACAACAAGTACCCACTGTCGTGGCCAGCATGTGTACTTTGGCTGCCACAGCGTGTTCTTTGCTGTTTTTAGCATTTCTCCTTTTTCTTGGTTAGCTTATTTCATCCTAATATCAACCTTCAAGAAACCTTCATATACCTAGGTTTAAACATTTATTTTTCATCATTTCAATAAGACAAATCTTATTTCCAATTATCATTTCTATAAAATAAATTCCAGGATGTCACTATCTCCCCAACTTATGGAATTTCGTTCTAAAAATTTAAAATCAAGTCATCAATCAAATCAAATGATCATAACTTCAAAATTTGATTCATATCAACATAGCATAACATCTAATATCGAAATCCAAAATCAGAACATACCTCAATGCTCTGATGTAGAGTCCGAAAACAGATATGGATATTGTCGTCTCATTCCGTCTTAACCTCCTAAGTAGCTTCCTTTGGTGAATGAAAACTCCAATTCACCAAAACCATCAGAATCTCATGATTCTATAGCCGTCTCGCCTGTCTATCTAAAATCTCAATCGGCTCCTCCTCATAAGTCAGCTACTCAGATATGCCTAACTCTGGAGCACTCAATACATTACTAGGATAAGATCGATACTGTCTCAACATCGAAAAATGAAATACATCATGTAATCGGGACAACTCTACTGGTAATCTCAATCTATATGTCAGTTGTCCCACTCTCTCGACAATCTCGTATGGTTCGACATTCTTAAGACTCAACTTTACACGCTTTCCAAATCGAATAACACCTCTCCTGGGTGAAGCTCATGAGAAAACCCTATCACAGATTGCATACTCTATCTCTCGGTGTTGTCAGTTGTAATAGCTCTTGTAACGATCTTCATCTGCTTGCATGCATCTTTTCACAACATTAATCTTCTTAAGAGTTTGCTAAACCGACTTTATTCCCTCAATCTATCGCAAACCCTCAACAACCTAGTACGCTCGACATCTGCACAGTCTCCAATATAATGCCTCATATGGTTCCAACACGATGCTAGATGAAAGCTATTATTGTATGCAAACTCGACTAAAGGTAAATGATCATTCCAATTACCTCCAAACTCTAACACACACGTTCAGAGCATATCCTCAACTATCTAAATCGTCCTATCTGACTAACCATCAGTCTGCGAATGTAAAGCCATACTAAACCTCAAACGAGTACCCATCACATCCTGCAAACTCTGCCATAATTGTGATGTAAACCTAGGATCACGATCAGGCACAATCAAAGTAGGAACACCGTGCAATCTAACAATCTCAGCAACATATAATCCAGCTAGCTTATCCAACGTATCATCCTATCGGATAGATAAGAAATGAGCCGATTTCATTAGTCGATCAACAATAACCCAGATAGCATTATGATGTTGAAACATCCTCAGTAAACTGATAATGAAATCCATGCTGATGTTGTCCCACTTCCATTCAGGGATCTCTAGTGTTCGTAACTTTCCAGATGGTGCTTGATGTTTTGCCTTGATCTGCTGACAAGTTAGACATCTTGCAAGAAACTCGGCTATATTCCTCTTCATATGTACCCACCAGTACAACTCTCTAATATCCCGATACATCTTAGTACTGCCAGGATGAACTAACAAAGGTGAAGCATGTGCCTTAATCATTAACTCATTCTTCACCTCTAAAATATCAAGAACTCACAGTCTATCTCGATAGTACAATACACCATTATCATCAAGTCGGTGTAAAGTAGATACCTTTCCTCGCTCAACTTTCTTCTTGATTTGCATCAGATAAGCATATTCTTTGTGACGCTCAACAATCAACTCTCGCATCTGAGGTCGAACTCTAATGTTGCCTAACATATAATCCTCGACCAAATCCAACTGCACCCGTAACTCTCATAAAGAAAACAGCGACTCTGCTCTATATGTCACTGAATCATCATCTCCTTTTTCTTTTCTTCCCAAGGCATCGGCAACTACATTTCTCTTTCCAAGATGATACTCAATCGTGCAGTCGTAATCTTTCAACAACTCAATCCACCGCCTCGGTAGAAGGTTGAACTCTTGTTGTGTCATAATATACTTAAGACTATTATAATAAGTGGATATATGAAAAGTCTCACTGTATAAGTAATGTTGCCAAACCTTTAAAGTATGAACAATCGCAGCTAACTCCAAATCATGTATCGGATAGTTAACTTCATGTTGTCTCAACTAACGCGAAGAATAGGCAATAACTCTACCATTCTGCATCACTACTCAACCTAACCCAACTCTAGAAGCATTTATATATACAACAAAACTCCTCTTTGACTAGGTAACATCATAACTAGAGCTTCAACTAACCTCTTCTTTAATTCGCGAAAACTTTCTTCGTACCTGTTATTCCAGACGAACGGAGTATTCTTTCTCTACAAAGATGTCACAGGCCTAGCTATCCTCGAGAAATCCTCGATAAATCTTTGATAATAACCTACTAGACCCAGAAAAATTCGTACCTCAGACACGTTCTTCAGAGCTTCCCACTCCTGAACTACTTTTATCTTACTAAGATCTAGTTTCACTTCCTCTGCTAAGATCACATGTCCTAGAAAGATAACCTCAGACATCTAGAACTTGCATTTGCTGAACTTAGCATACAACTCTTTTTCTTTTAGTAACTCGAGCACGATTCTCAAATGTCAGTCATGCTCCTCCCGATCTCTTGAATACACCAACACATATCAATGAACACAACTACAAACTGATCTAAATAAGGTTGGAATACCTTATTCATCAGTGCGATAAACACAGCTGGTGCATTTGTCAACCCGAATGGCATCACAGTGAACTCTAAATGCCCGTATCGAGTCTTGAACGCTGTCTTCTCAATCGAACTATCGTCAACTCACACTTGCCAATATCTTGACCACAAGTCAATTTTTTAGAATGTTATAGCTCCCTGCAGCTGATCTATCAAGTCATGTATTCGTGGCAACAGATACTTTTTTTCACTGTCACTTTGTTCAACTGACCATAGTTGATACACAATCGCATACTACCGTCTTTCTTTTGCACAAACAACACTGGTGCTCCCCATGGTGATACGGTAGGTCGTATAAAACCTTTTTCCAGCAACTCTTCTAACTGTCCTTTCAGCTCCTATAACTCAACAGATGTCATACTATAAGGTGCAATAGATACTAGAGTTTCTCTTGGTATGGTCTCTATCCTGAAATCTACCTCTCGCTATGATGGCAATCCTAGTAACTCATTAAGAAATACCTCATGTTACTTATGTACAATCTTCACATCTCGCACCTCTAACTTAGGTTGATTCAGATCAATCACTGAAGCAAGATAGGCATCATAACCCTCTCGTATCAACCTCGCAGCAATCACTGTTGAAATAAAATAGGAAGGAATAACCTTCCTCTCACCAACTAGAATTACTCGTCTCTCGCAATTAACCTTAATCATAACATCCCTCAAATAATAGTCGACCATAGCCCAATTTCTGGATAACCAATCCATCCCTATGATAATCTCAAACTCTGTCATCCTCAAAACAATCAAATCGGAAAAATAAGTCGACTTGCCAAATCTTATCTGACAATGCCGTAAAATATGTTGTACTAACACAGTACCACCCGCTATCATAAAAGCAACAATTGTATAGCCCATCTACTCAATACTACCTCCAATATGGTCTACGACATATTTTCTCACAAAGGAACACGTAGAACCTGTATCAATCAATACCAAGGTAGTATATGAAAAAGATAGAAATAGTACCAGTAATCACATCTGGATCCTCTGTAGCCTCATCATTAGTTATAGCATAAACTCTGGCTTGTGGTGCTGACCTTGATGGTGCTATTGCTCTACTAGATCCACCTCCTCTACCTATCCCAACTGCTCCACCTCTAGAGACTGCTCCTCCTCTAGACGTAGATCCAGAACCCTATCCTCCTATACCTCTACCAGTATCGGTCGATGTTGTAGTCCTGGCATCACCAACACTAGTCTATCTACACATACCTGCTCCCCCTGAGGCTCACGTCTTTGTGGATAGTCACGGCTGAAATGTCCCGACTGATGACCAGTATAACACAGAGAAATAGTATCTTTACCGATATAGGTGTCTGTACCTCAACTTTGAGGAATAAGAGGCCTAGTGGAATAATCTCTACCATCTCCAGCTCATCTGCCAAACTGTCTAGTACCACTACCACCTGTCTCTTTGGGTGGCCTAAAATCTATCTTCTTCTTTTTTTGTTGCTAAGAACTAGAACTACCTGAGACTCTATGTCGCTTTCCTTTATATTTATCACGCCCTGCCTCTAAATCCTCTGCCTAAATAGTTGTCTCAAGTAACATCTCATATGTAGGAGATTTCATCGCAATCCTGTCACGAATAGCATACCTCAAACCATGCTCAAATATGTCTCTCCTCTTTTTGTCTGTATCGACATCCTTTGGAGAATAACGAAACAATCTGGTAAACTCTGCCTCGTACTCAACAACAGTCATCTTTTTTGTTTGAACTCTAGAAATTCAATCTTCTTTTTCGTCTAATATGTGGAGGAGTATATTTATCAGCAAATCTCCACAGAACAACATCCCAAGTCAATACTAGAGGATCTTTCTAACTATCTTGAATCAATTCCCAATAAGTTCAGGCTACTTTCTCAAGAAGAGAAGTAGTATACCTCGATTTCTGCTCTGGCATGCATCTCATATGCATCAGAATCCTCTTTGTTTGTTTGAACCAATCATCATCCTCAGTTGGATTAGTAATACCCTCAAATGTCTTAGCCCTCTCTTTTCTTACTTTTGCAAATTTTTTATCAATGTTTAGGTTTGACTGACTCCTTGATCCTCTACTCTGATCCCTCATCATCTTCTGCATCATCTCCCAGAACGGAGCATATGTAGGATCGTACAGAGGTATATGCATCGTAGGTTGTGCAGGCTGCTTTGGAGGTACTGAGGCTGACACCTGTCCCTCAACTAAATCCCTGGACTCTCCAGTGTGACCAGGCAATACATCGTCTATAGGCTCTATTTGTTATAAAAATTACAAATTAGAAAATAATTTTAGATTTTCAAATCAAAAAGAAATTGAAAATCATTGGCATAGTCCGTAAAGAATTTAATCCCTGCTCTGATACCACTAAATGTGGAACTCAATTTAAAATCCATTTTTACATGATAAACAATATAATAAAAGAAATGATATGGAAATCAAATCTTAAAATTAAGGAGAGATAAAATATATACACGTTATTTATATAAAACCTCGGCCTAACGTATTTAGTTTTCAAAATCCAAACACAAGCAGAAGCAAACTAGTTTGAAAAACATCTTTGGAGCTCGACCTTTGACGTATATTACAAGCAGAACTCTAATCACAGCTGTATCTGTCCAAAAGTATTGGCAGCTACCTACGATCTACACATCATTTAAGCAAACACATATGGGTGAGTATTTGACATACTAAGTAAGTAATCTTAGCTTCATTTAGGCAAAATGATGTGCAGGAGGAAAAGTGTAAATCAACATGAGTACATGCTTAACTTCTTTCTCCCTATGGCATCAGATCATGCCAGTAAAAACCATAGTCATTCAATTCACATAGAATTTCTAACCACACAGGTTAATTACATCTATATCAGCACACAACATCAGAATCCAATATTGATATGTAAAGCACAAAACATCTACCGTAAAGTTATCTACATATCAATTCCATCTCATACACATAGCAATTTGTTCACACAGAACATCAATATAACATACAACAACATTTAGATCACACAGATCAATATCCATACAAGATAGCAAACAAAAATCACGAACCACATAGGTTATATATAACACAGATATTTATAGTCGACATAGGAGATCATTTGATTACGCACACAGCAATCCATATCACACATATCTCATAGCATTATATAAATGCAAATGTATTCAATGTCAACGCTAATGAAAATCCACATAGGATGACCTCAGGTTTTTGTCTACCATAGCACACAGCAGTAGTAATCCTCTATCGTATACAGCAGAGGAATAGCACACAGCCTGAGCACACAACTCTGAGCATAGAGCTCGTAATTACAAACAGCACACAGCATGTCCAGGATAGCACACAACAAGTCCTTATCCACATAGGATAGTCCACACAGGAATCAAGTCATATAGATGCTTATGCAACACATGAATGTATGAATGACATTTGTATCATTACATAGCACAAAGCATAACTCACACAGAGCATATAGGATACTACATAGGATCACATTTATCATGTTTTCTATTATATCATTCTTAGCACATAGTAATAGAACAAAGAAAACATGTAAATATCTCACACAAAAAACATACCACACAAGTATAAACTCTCAACAAAATGTCAACCACATGTTTATCATATATCAATGTAAAGAAAATACATTCTTTCCAATAATCAACTACTAATCAACCATATGTCAACTAAGGCATATATGTCAATCATATGTCAACTAAGATATATAGTAAAAAACATAACATTATCATCCATAACCAATACGAATCAACAAGGCAATATTGAAACCAAGAATTCACATGCTTATTTCCATTATCAACAAGCAAGATTTCCAATTTAATCCTTATAGTATCCTTTCTCTTTGAATTAAAATCATAAGATCATGTTCAACCTACTAGAATAAATGAAATCAACTCAAAATCAACCAATTCATCTTATCCTCAACTTGATTCATCTAATTCTAGCAATCCTCAATTCACAACAACCTTCCAACATCCTAAGCAAATAAAACATATATAAGCTTAGAAAACTTACTGATTTCAGTTATTTTAAAAATCCCTAATGCAGAACTATTATTGATTCGAGAAATTGGATATGTTCTCGTGTTAAAATCTACTCTTTTTCACCTTATCTCACTCTTCTCTTGTCTCTCTCACTAACCCTCTCTTTGAACTTTGAAATGTTTTCCTGAAGGATCTGTTATATTTCTTGATCGAGCAACTTATATTTTTTCCAAATTCAGCAGAGAACACGTGATGGACAACAAAGTACGTTCTGTCGTGGCTAGCACGCGTACTTTGGCTGCCACAGCGTGTTCTTTTCTATTTTCAACATTTCTCCTTTTTATTGGTTAGCTTATTTCATCCTAATACCAACCTTCAATCAACCCTCATATGCCTAGGTTCATTCATTTATTTTTCATTATTTCAATAAGAAAAATTTTATTTCCAATAATCATTTCCGTAAAATAAATTCCAGGATGTCAAAATTTACAGTTACCATTGTATTTCTTGCATTTGTATGGTTAGTCATACATGATAATTGAGCAATTATGTTTAAAATGATAGCTTAAAATGGGTCTAAAGAGGACTTGTTTGATCTTGATTGTTATGGTTTTTCTTATATGTGTTTTAAGCTTGTGCTATTGTGATAATGATATAAGATTATTTGTGTAAGCATGACCTATTGAATTTCTATCTATGTTATGTTCTTATGATCTATAAGTTGTGTAAAAGGCATATGCACTTGATAATGAGTATGGATATTACTATGCATAAGATTATGACGTATTGTATGCATTTGATGTATTTAATTGAGGTTGGCCATAATGAATATATTTGATTCATGTGTTGCATAAGTATTGCAACGCCCTCCAATTTTCGGAAATTTTAGAAAATTTTAAATTATTTCATTAATGCGAATAAATTTTTCGCGAGATAAATTTTATTAATTATTGTTAAGATGGTGTAGGATATTTTAAGAAATTAAATTTGGCGATGTTATGTTGAATCGGGAGAGAGAAAATTGGAAAAGAAGTAAAGTGTTGAGCCAAGGGTAAAATATACATTTACGAGTCTTAAGAATATCCATATATATGTAAATACATCTACATATCTTACACTCCAACCATATGCACGTGAATCCTCTTCAAAAAGCCAAAACTAGTTCTGAAAACCTAAACCAAGCCAGAACTCATCGAGTCTTGATGATCGGAAGGTGTAGGATTGAGAAGAGATCTTAATTCAGTAAGTTTTCTCTGATGTGATTTCAATAATCACGTTTTTGTGGAGTATGTTTTTCTAATGGGATTTTCTCATTGAATTTAAGTGAGAATTGAGTAAAATTATGCTTGATTGATAGATATGGATGTGTAGTAACTCCTGGTA
>CANYCX010342478.1:0-11245 GCA_948193385.1 Breynia disticha f. nivosa | reverse complement strand
TGCTTACGCATTATTAGAGTTATAACTGGTTTTCATTATTTACCATTTTAAAACGTTTTCCAGCTTCCGCGTTTTAAAAGATATTTGTTTATAATTTACTCTGAACTTTATATTGTAAGATTTATGTTTTAAAAAAAAAATATAGTGTGAAAATTCGATTATATTGAAAATGAACTTTTTGAAAATGGGCGTCACAAGGATGGTTTTTTATCATGGTCCTTTGGACATTTTCTACCATTGATAAAAGAGTGGGCTTTGGAAGAGAGACAATCCAATATTATTGGGAGAGAAGAAGGATGTTATCAGAACATCATCTTCTTCTTCTTTTTTTTCGTCTTCTTCTTCTTCTTTAGAGATTTATGTTATTGAAATAAATCTCTCTATTTTGACATCATGGGTATTGGATGCCAGATGCAAGTCTCACATTTGTTACAATGTGAAAGGACAACGAAATAGGAGGGTGCTTTCAAAGGGTGAGGTTGATCTCTAGTCAGAAATGGAGTAAGAGTGGCTGCCAATAAGAGTGGCTGCCATATAGATCAGAGACTATACTTTATGTATGCATTTGGGTCTAGAGATAAAGGACTGTTTCTATGTACCTGCAATGAGTAGGAATATTGTTTCAGTTTTAGCCTTGGACATTGACAGTTTTACTTTTGTTATTGAGAATAACGATATGATTATTCATTATGGTAACGTGTATTATGGAAGTGGATTCCTTAATAATGGTTTATATGTCCTACACTTATCAAGTCGTGAGCCCATATATAATGTAGAAAATAAGAAAGCTAAGTCTGATGAACTTAATCTTTCTTACTTCTAGCATTGTCGTTTCGGACATGCAAGTGAGAAATGCATACAAAGACACCATAAAGGTGGAGCTCTTGGGTCTTTTGATTAGAAATCATTTGACACTTGTGAATCATGTATTCACGATAAAACGACAAAGAATCCTTCCAACAAGAAAGGAGAGAGAACTAGTGGACTATTGGATCTAATACACTTAGATGTATGTGGACCATTAAGTACACAAACCAGAGGTTGTTATGGCTACTTTATCACGTTCATTGATGATTATAATCAGTATGGCTATATATATCTAATGAAGCATAAATTAGAAACCTTTGAAAGGTTTAAGGATTTTAATAATGAAATAGAAAACCAATTAGGTAGACATATCAAAGCCATTTGATCCGATCGAGGTGGCGAGTATATGAGCCTAGAATTTGACCAATATCTGCGAGATTGTGGTATAGTACCACAACTCACACCTCCAGGAACACCTCAGTGGAATGGTGTTTCTGAAAAGAGGAACCGAATCCTGTTAGACATGGTTAGGTCAATGATGAGTCAAACTGGTCTCCCAAAATCATTTTGGGGTTATGCCCTAGAGGCTGCGGCATTTTTACTGAACATGTCTCCTACTAAAGCAACTGAAAAGACACCATATGAGATATGGATAGGGAAAAAACCCATCTTGTCTTTTCTAAGGATCTGGGAATGCGAAGCGCCTGTTAAAAGGTTAACATCGAATAAGATTTCATCCAAGACAGACAAATGCTTATTTGTGGGGTATCTTAAAGACACTAAGGGATACTATTTCTACAATCCTAGCAAAAACAAAGTGTTTGTTGCTCAGACTACAGTGTTTTTAGTAAAAGAATTTATTCTTGATAGAAATAGTAGGAGCAGTGTACAACTCAAAGTTGTACAAGAGAATGTAAATACACAAATTCTTACAGAGGATAGTGAGGATATGGACTCAACTCCACAAGAAGTTGTGGAGCAAGAGCAATTACACAAGTACCTGAAGATTAGGTAGGATACGTTAGGAATTGAAAAGGTACAGGTTCATCATAATTGACAAATAAAATATCACGATCGTTGATCATGATGAGCCTGCTTCATGGTAAGAGGCCATGAAATCCAAAATGCAATCAATGTACGATAATCAAGTTTGGGACTTAATTGATCCACCAGAAGGTTCTAAGGTAATTGAATGAAAGTGGATTTTCAAAGAGAAGGTGGGAGGTCTCTTCAAAGGTAGACTAGTGGCAAAAGGTTTCAAAAAAGTTCATGGTATCGACTATGATGAAATTTTTTTACCAGTAGTTATGCTCAAATACATTAGGATATTATTTGCCACAACTGCATATTTGGATTATGAGATATGGAAAATTGATGTCAAAATGGCTTTACTAAATGGAAATCTCCTCGAGGATGTTTACATGAAACAACTTGAGGGATTTATTGATCCTAAATATCCTAATAAGGTACGCAAGCTTAAGAGGTCCATTGATGGATTTAAGCAAGCATCTCAAAGTTGGAATCTCCATTTTTATGAATTCATTAAGGAGTTTGAATTCACTAAGAATGATGAGCCTAAGTCACTGCATCTCTTGGTATAAGGATCTATAGAGATAGATCACTGCATCTCTTGGGTCTAAGTCAAGAAAAGTACATAGATAAGATACTGAGGTGGTTCAATATGGAACAATCCAAGAAGGGATTATTGTCCTTACAGCAAGGGTTAGTTCTCTCTAAGAAGGATATCCCATCCTCTAGAGAAGAGACAGAATGTATGAATAGAGTCCCATATTCATCAGCTATAGGATCTATTATGTACGCTATGCTATGTACTAGGCCGGATGTTGGTCATGCACTGAGTATAACTAGTACGGTTCAGTAGAATCTTAGAAAGATCCAGTGGTCTGTGGTTAAGACAATTCTTAAGTACTTGAGAAGGACTAAAGACTTATTCTTAGTGTATGAAGGTCAAGAAGAGCTCAGTGTTACAGGTTACACTAATGTTGTGACCCCGACTAGCAAGCACTATAAGATTTTGCTGATTTAACGTCCAGAATTTAGCGACAAAATATTCTGGAATATAAATTTTGGCATTTAGTGACCACGTGGTAGCTAAATAATTAGCGACCACGTGGTCGCTAAATAATTAGCGACCACGTGGTCGCTAAAGTGGTCATCTGTTTGAACAGTGACGCGAGAATTTTTGGTGGGAAAACCCGCCAAAATTATTTTGCGACCATGTGGACGTTAAAAAAGGTCATCATAAACAGTGTGGCGAGAAAAGATTGCCCCAAAAAATGGTCACAAATTAGCGACCACGTGGTCACTAATTAGCGTCCACGTGGCCGCTAAATATCAGCGTCCATGTGGTCGCTAATTTGTGACCACATGGTCGCTAATTTGGCGGGAAATTTCCCCCCAAATTTCCCCATAAATATGGCTTCATATTTGGTTAAGTTTGTAACTAAAAAATTTACTCTAAATTAAATTGTTTGTAGTTCGTGAAGTAGAATACGTTGGAGCGGTTGTTGTTTGCAGAATGTCTATTCTTTCGGAGGCTTAGCGGATATAACTGTAAGTGTTAATTTAATAAATGTTTTATGTATTGTTAAATATTATATTTCGTATTTAGTTTTATATTATTTGTTTTGAAATAATTTTAAAAGATATTCATATTTATTAGGAAAAATGCGTGAGTGAATGTATGTACGTACTATTGAGGGATTTTTGAATGATGAGTTTATTGTGGGCGTTGAACAAATCATGGAGTTCTCCACGTCGAATTATACTTTCGATGCAGTCAATTTGTCTTTACGTTGTCCGTGTACAAGATGTAGGAATAGAAAATTTTTAAGTCCAGATAAGTTAAAGAACATATTATTTATCGGGGATTTGTAAGCAATTACTATTGGTGGAATGCACGCGGAGAGACAGAGGAAATGTTTAATGTGTTATTGAGCGAGTCTCGACAATATGTAGGTGGTAGTAGTAGTAGTTATGATGTAAACCCGATAAATTATAATGTCGACGATGCTCCGGCTTTTCAGACGAAATAATTTGGGATGAATATGGAACAAATGGTATATGATGGTTTTGGTGTTTGTCCCAATATGGATGTTGATTATAATCAATAGAAAAATGAAGAAGAAGATGTTCTGAACATTCAGCGCATGCCGGAGCCCCCAAATTCGGAGGCTCAACGTGTGTTTGATATGTTAGAATCTGCCAATAGGCTGCTGTGGCCTGGACGCGATATAAGTCAATTAGCGGCGACAACAAAATTACTTAGTCTAAAATCTAAATTGAAAATAACAGAGCGGGGATATGACATGTTGTCAGATTATGCAAGACACATTTCTCATCTGGAGACAACGTTACCAGAGACATATTATGACACGAGAAAATTGGTTGAAGGATTGGTTTTACCGTACGAAGCAATTGATGCTTGCAAAAATAATTGCATGATATATTGGGGTCTAAATGAGTGGTTATATGATCTTGTTGAACTTGTGCTTGTGGAGGTATGTTATGATTTGTGATTCGTTGAGGATCTTAAAGAATATGACATGTGTTTATAAATGGAATGAAGTATATCGGTACATGTGTTGATTTTTTCTGTATGAATGGATAAAGATGAATGTTAAGTGGCCTAGGTATGATAGTGAAATGTTGTTTATGTTCATGAATGAAAAGGTGTATGTAGGCCTTATAAGTGTTTGATTTTGAGGAAACTTGATGGATTGTATGAGATGCAAATTATTTGGAAAGGGTTATGAAAATGAATGATGAATGATATGCTCTTGATTTATGTTATAAATAATATGATGTGGAAACTATATGTCTTTAATTGTGTTGTATTGAGGTTGAATTGCATTTGTGATATGTTGAGAGTATGAGTTGCATGAAATGGATTAAGAGACCAAAATGAATGGTTTAATGAGAACTTAAGATGGTTGGTATGATATGTTTGGTTGTGAAATTGGATGGTAAGTAATTGAAAATGAAAGGAATGTATGATAAATATGTGCATGATTGTGGTATGATTAGATTGTTTGATCAAGAATGTTGTGTGTGGCTATAAGATGTGTGAAATGGTTGAATAAGTGGTTAAGATTGTGAGTTTGATGTGCTTGAATAATGTATGAAGTGTGTAAGCTCTGGATTGAACCAAAATGTGCAAGAATGTATTCTGGAATGCCTTAACGTACGTTAATTCAAGGATTAACGTATGTTAAGGGGAATAACGTACCTTACCAAGCTGGTAACATACGTTATTCTTGGTCTGGAAAGAAAAAAAAATTGCTGATGAATAACGTATGTTAGGGTCAGAATAAAAATACGTTAATTGTGTCCAGAAACCACGTACTAATGAATATCTGAAGTGAGATAATGATCTAAGATAATTCCCTAGCACATAAAACACCTAAAAGAACTTGCTAATACCACCTTTGTTACGACCTAATTTGGACATGCGACCGGCGTACAGAACGGACCGTCTATGGGAGCCAGGCCTGAACCATACAAGCCTTAAATGTACTAATTAATTATTAAAATAAATAACGTGAGTCAAAAAATAAAATAAAATAAATACAAAAAAAATTATTTAATAAAATACCCATAGGGCGGTATGGAGTATCTAACACAAAATAAGTGAGTCGAATCAAGGACTCACACTGCCTAAAACAATCCTCGCTGCTAGAAGGCCTCTCGACAATTTTTAAATAGACTGAAATACTGCAAAAACCTGAAAAGTGTTAGGAGAGGGGGTGAGATAAACTCAGCTAGGGACGACACTCCAGCATGCTAAAGACATCTCACATAATTGGTTTTCAGAAAACCACACAATACTAATACTATATATACATGCAGTCCTAATGTATATCGAAATTATTTTTTTTTCAAAACCAGTTCACAAATCATACAGTGATACAAATCAAACAGACATACATAAATTTATTTTCCAGATATAATAAGGCTAGGGACCAGAACAAAACAGAGTACTAAGGATCGCAATCTCATAGCACATATAACAGATGAGGATATATCTCTCCCAGAATAGAAGCTTTGGCAGCCACTTAAGTGTTACTATGACCCAAGTAACCAGGTTGTTACAAAATAGAAGAGGGTATATCCCTCTTAAAACAGAAACTTTGACAGCCAATTAAGTGTTACTATGACCCAAGTAACCAGGTTGTTACAAAACAGTAGAGGATATATCACCCCAGAACAGAAACAGATAAGGGCATTTCTCTCTCAGAACAGAACCTTTGGCCAAAGAGTTACTATAAACCCAGTAATAAGGTTGTTCCAGCAATAGATTATCAAATTAAGCACACAGATCACACAAATTTATTATTAAGAGTATATCAACTTAGGTGAATTGATTATATCACACAACAGATTTTAAATTCAGTGAGATCCAAAATTAGTCATTTTAAAGATAACAATGTACAGAACATATATACTAGGTTTTAAAAGACACAACCATGTGTCTGGAAGCTGCAATCGCACTCACCTGGTGCTCCAAGCTGCCGTTACTTTTGCTCAACCTCTAGAGCAATCAGGTGTTACACTGACGCTTAGCACAAACTGCAATGTAGTAAAAGAATACATACTGAGTACTGTGGCAAACCTACATGTATGTTATGAATGCATGTTTTCCTAAATGTAAAATGAAAATGCATGTGCGACAAGAGTAATCGCTATTAAACCCCGATTTCCGATAAATGCTCCAAATGCTCTCTCGCCCAAGAATCTAGATTTTTTTTCTAAATTTAGGTTATTTTTATTTTTATTTATTTCAAAACTTAAAATTTATTTGATCAAAACTTAACATATTCTGTTTAAGACTTCGAAAATATTTTGTTTGTAGTTAACAAAAATTCAGATTTTCTTTGAACATTTAATAAAACAAAAACCCAAATGTATTTGCTCACATGGACCGAACATACACTTAAATAGCTTTCCTTTTTTTATTAAGAAAAGAAACTCAACCCACAACTTTCCACCACTTGAACCGAAAACAATTGTCAACAATTCCAATAACCAGCAAACTGCCATCACATAATTCAAACTAATAAAACTCAATCTCTAATTACATTCTCTTCAAACCAAAACCACAAAATTCAACCTTACGATTATCCTAAGTCACGAAATATGCATGTACCGATAGCGTCCATGTTTGATTGAACAAAAACAGCAAAGAAGGGAAAACAAGAAATGTATCGACGTTACCCTGTTATTAATGAACCACGAACTGAATTGATCGACGAAAGAAGAATCCAGTTTTAGGCTCCTAGTTGGTGAAAGAACCTTGATTGGTAAGAAGCACATCAGGAGAGGGGAGATGGTGGCGTCGGAGAGGGGGTGTTTGGATTTAATTAATAAATCGAAAGGATGGTGAGTGGAGAATGAGTCGTAAAGGACTAAATAAGGGGGAGCCTTTGAAAATGTGAAACCAGAAAATAAATCGCATGTAACGTGTTTTACATGATACGAGCTAACGTGATAAAAATTAGTAAAAGATTCTCTGCATTATAAGAGAAAATGAAGGAAACTTGGATTATTACGAGAGTGAGAATAGGAGATATTCAGTGATAATATCTAAGTTGGAGTATTTAATTTAAACAAGCTAATTTGGCACACACAATGCAATGCTATACTTATACTTAATTTAACATATTTTTGTTTTAATTTGATATGCCCAAAATTCGTATTTATTTGATTAAATCTAAATAATATGTTTGCGAAGTCTGTCAAATATTAATTTTGCTAAATAAAAATTTATTTAACAGTTTAGTTTCATTATTTGAATTTTATTTGAGTTAAACTCAACTCTTAGTAAAGCCAGTCGAACTCAATATCTCGGTTTTTACAATCTTTCCTCCTCAAAAGAAATTTCCCGAATTTCCAGAATATATGTTATGCTCCAATCCAGCGAAGATATCCAGGGCGCAAAATTATCTTACTTATCTATTTGTGATTAGACTCTACGGAGACAAATTTGCGGAACACGATAAGTACCACCCAACGTACATAAGCTCACAAAATCCATATATGTCGATAAGTACGTAATGGTGATGGTTAACGGAACTCTGAGTTTGACAAAAACACAGTAAACCAAAATGTTTCGTTCCTCGTACTAGAAATAGGAATCGTGAATGAAGCTCCTGTAGAATGCATTATGCTTAGGCTACATTCACTCCGGTGCATGTATCACTATGCATGACTTAATAACTCGCATATTTAGCATCTATGCATGTTAGATTTAATTTATAAATTCTTGAATTCCATACTACGTGCTTATTAGAGACTAATCATATTTCTCAACTCAAGTATCTCTTAGCTAAATCAACACTCTGATATTCTGATATCATTAATATTACAGATCAATGAATCCTCGAATTAATAGATGCCACAATTAATTAATGGCAACGGTGAATCATTAGGGAATTAAGGCATGAGCACGCCCCGTGCTGGCCGAAGGTTCCCCTGTACTTCATCTTAACAACACTAGGGTTTTCACTTACTGAGTATTTTTATATACTCACCTTTGTATGTTGTTGAATGTTGTGCAGAGTGACAGGGATTATGTTTTATGGCAAGGCTAAGCGGTGCGATACTAAAGAAGGTCGAGCTCCTAGTTTTGGGTTTTATTTATGCTGTATGCCTATGGCATTTTTAGTATACACGAGGTGTACCAACATGACATGTAAAATGTTTTCCATTGCTTTCGCATTTCGAATTCTTATTTTGTGCATGACCAACATTTGTCGTTATTAAATAATTTGTAAACCATACTTGTACTTTCTTCTCTCCTAGTTATCTGTTTAAAAGAAAAAATGGTTGCCAAAATCACAGTTTATTTCAAAAAAGAGTTTTACGAATTTGGGGTTCACAAGTGAAGTGAAGGGATTGACCCTCTTATGAAAATGAGAGCAGATATTCCTGGCCGCTTAATATATAAGATTGGAAAGAGTGTGGCCGCACCCGAATGAAATGATTAGGTCATATATTCGAACTTATCAATTTTGTTATAGAGATCAAGAAAGTGATTAGCACTAAATAAGGGTGTTTGAGACATGCCTTATGCTAATCATGATATCAGAGGTCAAGGAATAAATTTGAATTGTAGTAGGGCTATTGACACTGCTCGTCAGCTATTCAATTTATGATTATCATAGTGCCTTACTAGAGACCGCCTATGATTTATGAATTATTAAATTTATTACCTTTATTAAATAGTCCAAAGGATCGCACATGGATAATAGAAAACCAAAAAAATGGTATTTTTGGATTTTCACCTTAGGTCAAAATTCGACTATTGGGCTGAATTAGGCATTTGGGCCAATTTTGGTAATTGGGCCTAATATGGATGAGAAATATTATTTATCATTTCTTACATGATTTTAAGACAAATTATTTATAAAATATGATGTCTTAAATTAAAATATGTATGAGGATAAAGTGGAGAAAATTTAGGAAGCTTGTCTTAAACTAAGACAAGATAATGTAAGATGAAATAAAAGAAATCCTCTTTTATTTCTTACATTATATGCATGAAAATGAGAGGCTTTTAAAATAGAATTTGTTTTAATTTAAATACTTAACAAAGTCCTAATTATATTAGGATTGTTGGTTAACAAGATTGATTAGATAAAACTCTTTTAAAAGAAACCTAACCCTAGACTTTTAAATACATACAAGGGTCCTCAAGGCATCCTCTCTTTAGTGCTCTCAGGGCCGTGCCTCTACTAAAGAATTCAAGGTGATTCTTTCTTTTTTCTCCAACAAGGATGAGAATTTGAGGGGCTGATCATACCAATTTGACCATCGTGGTGCTCTTGGTTTCGCAAAAATCTCATCCGATTGAAAGATATAAGGTGCACCGATTCCCTTTTGTGCTAGTACACTCTTTCCGCTAATGTATGTGTTAGTTTTATAGAGGAACTGCATTTGTGGTTCTTGGAAAAGGTGTCACAAAGGTCATCTTGGAGTATTTTGAGAAGGTAGTTACTATTTTGTGCAAAAACACCCACGGCCTTGCAAGAAGAAACAACTAGGTGAGTTTTTCGTTCAAAGTTTATGTTTTTACATTAACTAGTCATCAACCGTTAGTCAATATAAGGTCTTTTTTTATTTTTGATGATGATCTTGTCAATCTTTAGTGTGTTTTGTGTGTAATTTCCTCTGCCATAGTCTTTAGAACAAATTAGAAACCCAACAACACAATTAATGTCAAAGGAAGAAATTATAAAATCTAAAGAAGTGAAGGTATATGTTAGGAGAGCAAAAATATAGTCCCACATGGCCAAAGCATTGCCTGTTGCTGATCCGATGACTGATGCCCAAGAACCCACTTAGGTAACACCTAATATGTTAGATGAGAATGATTTAGAACTACTTATTGCCTTGAGGAAAAAACCTCAAATTCTTCAATCCTATCTCAAATTTTGTGTGTTATGATGATTTTTCAAAACATTGTTATGCATTTATGACTAACCTGGACAGATCTAAGATACCAATAAATGTTCATGAAGCTATGGCCATTCCTGAATGAAAAGATTCAATTATTGTGACGCTCAAAATCGTAAAACCCATTTTCGAATAAAATATAGAATTTGGCAACCATTTTTTAAAACAAATAAATAAACGGGAGAGGAAAGAGAAAATAAACATGCCCTATTTAGAAATCATTGACCATTATTCGATCGTATGCAAAATATAAAAAGTAATGTGGAAACATGGTAAATGGTTTACGAATCAATGTGAGTAAACCCTATCTATACTAAGTGTTCGTATAGATTTACAAAAGAGAGCGTAAAAAAACCCCAAAAGCTAAGGAGCCAACCTATTATCAAGTATCACACCTTTTGAACACCACCAAAATGAAGTCTAGACACAAGCTACTGTTGCTCTACAAAATCACCACAAAACACTCATGCGTGTGAGTAATCAATTACCCAATAAGTACACCTACAAAAGTAAGGTAGTTAATGCAATGGTACTGATTAATTATCTGAGATGTATTAGTCATTTGTGAGATTTATCTCTCCTAAGCTCCTAACATTCTAATTTTGTATATCATTTATCTGTCACATTTTATTTCTTTTAATCATCTATTTACACTGTTTGTTGAATAGAAACAGTCTGAAAAAAGGCTTGAGTAAACCATTCACCAGCCCGTTTAACTCTACTAACTTTTCTCTGAAAGTGAAACAGTTTTAGATAAACCATTCCTTAGGTCGTTCCACCTCTATGTTTCTTATCTAAAAATAAAATGGTTTGGGAAACAGTTTGTGACCCTCAAAAACTAAATCCCATTTTTCCATTTATTAACAATATTATAGAATGATTATAAATTCTAAGTTAAATCAAATAAAAGTTAGAGGAGATAGAAAATTAAATACAATTTTCTTAAAACATATCCGGGCCCAAA
>CANYCX010342343.1:0-26045 GCA_948193385.1 Breynia disticha f. nivosa | reverse complement strand
TATATATATATATATATATATATATATATACACACACACACATAAATGATTTAATGAATCATATGAAAATTAAATGGTGATGATTTACATATGATTAAATAGAGATGAGCAGAAATGGCCATTGATTGATTATATGGAGATGAGCAGATATGAAAATGAAGATGTACAGATAATTACAAATGAGAAATGAAAAATAAACATAAATAATATGTTCAAATGAACACAAGAAAACGTATGATAAATGATATGTGCGATCAGAAGTAATATGTTCAGATGAAAGAAAGGTAATAGAGAAGAATGCAAATGATTATATATGAAGATATTTGAATAAAATATGTTTAAATGAAAATAGAAGTATAAAAATGGTAATAAATGTTCAAATGATTGTAGGAATATGAATAAATACACATGAATAACAAAACACAAATGAATGCAAATAAGTGTAAATGAGAATATATGAATAAAGATTAGTCCAAAGGAATATAGATAAGTGTATAGGCTATAGATGTAAGTTTTTTTATAGTCTAAGTTCAAATAATTTAAGGTAATTATTGATATATCTATGAAAATAATTAATTAAGTATTTTGATTACTCATTGAGATTTGCGGTTCATAAAAATACGCATTTTATTTCAGGTTTAGTAAAAATAGAAAAGAAAATTTAGAAGTCATACGTTGGGGTTAGACAGCTAGAAGCTCCTACAACTCTCTATCTCTCTCTCTCTCTCTCTCTCTCTCTCTCTCTCTTCATGCATATTATACATGCAATATATATATTGTACATGTTGTAAATGTTTGGATATTATTGTATGATTATTAAATGTATGAAATGAAAATGTGTTTTGAATTTTTTTTATTTGATATGTTGAGTTCTTTTATACATAAATACAAAATTACTATGTGTTTAGATTGATAAATAGTTGATGGATGATTGATTGTTTATTTACAGCCTATGATGTATATTAAGGATTTTCTTATTATAAATGTTATACTCATTAGAATTGGTTGAGTATTCAGCCCAGGTTTTAAACCGTGTAATCATTTTATAGTATAATTTTCACAGTCAACATACCTAACACGAGCCGTGTAAATCAACACGGGCCGTGTAAATCAACACGGGCAATGTATTATGTGTACATATTCTAACACGAGTTCTTACTCATGGGTCGTGTTACACTAACACAAGTTATGTGTAAGGCCATGTTGAGTATTAAAAAGTCTATAAATAGTTCAAAAATAGTTACTATGTAAAGAATGAATGAATGGAAAATAGATGGACAAGGAAGTTTTAAATTATTCGTAAAAATATAGATGTTTGAATAAGTAGAAAGATTATAAGTTATATGAATAGGTTAAGTGTTATATCTTTTTCATTAGAACATGTATATATTTTTTGTGGCATATGTATATATGAGTTATAAAATTAATGTGTGTTCGTTGGATATATGAATTCAATCTTTGAGAAGGATAGATAAAAGGCTGATATTGAGTTGATTGATTGTATGTGATGATGGTTATATAATTTTGATAGCTGAATATTAATGGTTAATTGGAAGTGAATGTTGGACACACTTATGTATGATGTTTAATAATTGCGTTCACATATTGCTCGGTTGAACTCATATTCTTCTAGTCTAACACGGGCCATGTAATGGACCATAGACAGGGCGTGGTGTGTTCCATAAGGTGTGTTATGGACCACAACCTTTATAAAATTTTTAGGACATCGATATCAACTTGGTGGTCATGCAAATGAGCACGAGGATCATGCTAGTACAATATAGGGATCACGTCCATGGAATGCATTGCACTAACACAGGCCGTGTTATGGGCATATTTCATGTTGTGCTTGACATTCAAAAGTTGATAATAAGTTTAAGAGTAGTTTACAAGAGAAATATAAAAGGAAAATAAATGAATAGTAAATGGAATTTAAAATGATAATTTTTATGATATGTGTTATGCAGAAATACAAAGGATAAAATAAAAAGAAAATTTTATTCATATGATTATGTGTATATGTAGATAAGGATGTTACATTACTCCAATTCTTAATACTTACAAAAAATCATGTTATAAACTGTTAGGATGAAATAGTAAAATGACTTGTTAGATTAAGACTTTCCATTGGTAATTAGTTAGAAAAGTGAAAAGAGTATAGTTACTAGTTATAGGTTACAATTAGCGAACGAGTGTCTTATACTTTATGTGGTTAGGTATGTGTTCTTGGAGGCATACTAAGTTTAATACTCATGTAGGTTGTTCTTTATAAACAAGCCAGAGAGGCTGCTATGTAGACTACTACCTCTACATTTTTTAGATACGTTGGACTATCACTATGAGGTCAAGGTATCCACTCATACTTTTTCTTTCTCTTGGCATTGTTTTCTCAGTTTTTTTAATTCTATTGGAGTCATTCTATGAGGTTTAAATGATATTATCATTGTCCTCAGAATTATCTCTATAGTAAATTTTATCTTTGTATTTAAACCATGACAGATCTTTTAGAAATGTATCTGAATTCTCTATCACTAATTGTATTCTTCTAACATCATCATATAGTGTTGTCTTGACAATCACATATGCCATACATGCCTCACACCGCTTATAATCCTTTCAAATGCTTTCATTGCAGATACCAGACAGTTTGGAACTAATTTTTTTCTCTATAAGAAAATACCTTGTTTTGTATTTTTGGTTCAACAATTACTTTTTTAGTAAAAAAATCAAATTTAGCCCAGTGTTCAATCCATTCCCAATATCACATCAAACTCATTTAATTCTAGTTGTATGAAATCAGCTAACTATTCAACAGTTTCAATCTTTAAAATGCAATCGTAATATACCGTATGTACCATTATTATTTCCCTTAAAGGAGTATGAACTCCCAGGCTATTAGTTAATGGTTTGGGTTTCACAAGTAACGTATCAAACAAGATGATATGAATGAATGTGTAGAACCAAGGTCAATCAATACATATGCAATAACATCAAATAACTGTAACTTACTAGTAATAACTTCTCAAGAATTTGAAGCTTATTGCCTAGACATAGCAAAAATTCTTGCTTGTACTTGATATTGAGTTCCCTGAACTCCTCCTCTACCTCTGCTAATTGAGGTACTAAACATGTTCCTTTACCTCTACCTCGTGTGGTAGTAATTTTTGGAGCTACTGGTCTAACTTTCTATATAGTTAGTTTAGAGGTTATAATACCTCTTCCTGTATACATATCATCAATACAATCTAGAAAATCCTTATAGAATGTCCCTATTACCTATAATAATAACATCCTCTTGTCAAAACCCTACATTCTTTTTAATGTTGTCCCTTACAGTGTGGACATAATGATATGGTTAGAGCTGGAGCAACAATAATTTGTCCTCTACCATATCCTTTAATAAAAGCTCTACCATATGACATTTGAGGCTGTGGTAGCCTAGGCCCTGGTCTAAAATATTCTCAATGGCCTGTGAAAGAAGATGAAGCAAACCCTATGCTTTCTAGGTCTATTACACTCCCTATGATACATTTCTCTCTTATGTTTTCCATATCTACCACTACCTTCCTTTAAAAATTTTGATCTTAAATCTACCCTATTTATCTACTGTTTGGTCATTATATTAATTCCTTCTTCAAATCTCCTACATTTATCTCTCTTTAGGAATTATTATTCTTACATAATGAGATAACTATATGAATTTAACCTCCTACTAAACCAATGAAAATGCTCTTTTTTTAGAGCTAAAAATTCTTTCTTTTTAGCATCAACATAGATCTCTGGCATGTATCGCTTCTTAAATTCTCTCAAGAAATTTTCCTAATTTAACACTGGTGGATGCATATTAGCATTTGGTATGGTTTCTCACCAATCATAGGCATCTCTTTGAAGAAGTGATGCTACAAAATTAATTTTATCCTCTAGAGTGCACCTTATCATATTAAGAACCCGTTTTGTTCTTTTGAGCCAAGTTTCTACTGTTGTAGAGTCAGTTGTACCCTAAAATATACCTTTCACAATTTTTTTTAACATTTTAAAATTTTTAGCTCTTTGTTGTGTTGATTGGTTGGTTCATTTTAGCTTGGTGATATCTCGGGTTCATAGGATTATAGCGTTCTACAAAGGTAGTGTATATGAGACTTCACCTGAATCATGAAGATTAGCTTCTCCTTCTCTATCCTAAGTATTATGATTATGTTCCATGATTCTTATACATTTTAAACACCTTAAACTAATTAATGTATAACTCATATAATTTAACTTATAATGCGAAAGCGTTTAAAACTGTGTGGCTGTAAAGAGAGGAAGCTTTGAGGAGCTACAACTGAACCACTTGGTGGACTATCTTCTAATACCTATTCTTGAGACAAAAATTGTAGTTGATGAGCTGCGAGCTTAATGAGTAATCATCTATAATTACTTATCATCTTTTATATCTATCTATTCCTTTAGTTCTGTAATTTTGTTTATATACATGAGGACATGTATATCTAATCATCTGTATACTTTCTCTATATTCTATTTCTGTGTTCTGTGTTCTGTAGTCTTTTATACTTATTATCATATGAACATGTGAACTGTGCTATGTTAAACTGTACTGTGTATACTATGTTGTACTATATTGTGCTATACTTCTGTCTCCATACTAATTTATATATTCGTCTCCATTATACATTCGTCTCCAATCACGACCACTGTCTGTGTCACCACCACTTATCATGTATCACCACCACTATCTATGTATCCTGTGAATGTGAAATCATATGACTGTGTACTCTTATGATTGTGAACTCATGTAACTGTGGAAATCATATGAATGTGTTCTTTTCATGTGTTTTTATATCAATTGTATTCTTGTATACTTTCATATGTATTCTGCTAATCATATTTATTAGAACGCGATCATATGCCTATGAATTCTATGAAGTCATAAAAGGTCATGTACTTCCTTAGACATATTTGTATGGTTAATTTCACATTTATTATAACTTTATTTTCTTTGGAATATTTACCAAAATTTCTCATATAATCTATAATCTAATCTATAAACTTACTTTTTTAACATATCAACATCATCCACACTGGAATACGTGTATTTCCTTAGTCGATATTTGCTTTCCTCCGAGTTATTTTGCTATACTCCTATTTCTCTTTTTCTCCCTCGTTCACTATCCTCAGTTTTCTCTTTTTCCTCTCGGTTCCTTTCTATTTTCCTTCTTTTAGATTTTCTGTCTGAAATGCACGTATTTATAGAAAATGTTAATTGGTGGCATGACCCGTGCTTAATTGACACGAGCTGTGCCAATTTACCCTGCTCATGCTTTAATTTCCAAAGCTTATGTAAATCAAACACATTTCATTTAAATTGGCACGGCCCATGAAAATTGGCACACCCCATGCAAATTACACCTCCTGCTTTTCAAATTCTGAAATCAACATCCATTTGCCACATTAACACGCCCTAATTTATAATTGGCACACCCTGTGCCCATCGGTGTACCTTGTGCCCATCAACACAACCTTGGGACGCCCTTCATACTATATTTTTCCTTCTAATATTCACCTGTAGCAATGTTATAACCTATCTTTTAATTACGATTCATTTATTTATATTTTAGCTTAAATGAATCAATTATTTTACTAATTATGAAATTTTAGGTTGAGGATGTTACAAAACTCCCCTCCTTAAAGAATTTTGTCCTCGAAATTCCTATATATGTACTATTTCATATTCATACATCTAAAATATGATTCTGGTACAATCATTTATGCGATCAAGCTCACATCCTCTCTTTATACTTCATACATCTTTTGTGAGAATATTAGTATAACCACCAATGCTATCACATTACTCCCAATTCAAATACTTTTCTCTGCTATAGCACATTCCAGATCGTATGCTGAATAATCTATTTCACATCACTATATGGTTCTAACATATATTTGCTTTGAAAACTCATTCTAGATACATACTGGAGAAAATTCTCTATCATGTGAATATGTTTTCCATCATTTATACATATCATCTTCCAATAATGATACCATATAATATAACCTGTATTCTGATCATATCATAAACTCTTTTTGTTCTTTCTAATCAATGTTCAGCTAATTTTAAACCTGTTCTTAAATCTAATCTGTAAAATTTTTAAATCTTATCTGTGTAAACTTACTAATAATCTTCTATATATACTGTACGTACACTTATTACTATCACTGAAGTTATACTGAATCTGTGACGCCCAAATTTATAAAGTTCATTTTTAAATAAATACGATTTTTCGCACCCATTTTTTTTTATAATCCTAAAAATGCACACTGTAAACTCATCATCCATACATATATGTAAATGAAATCCAGAGTGACATACACGCATTTAGTTTTCAAACCAAATTCAATACAAGAATAATGTAAATATGCAAAAATTGTTGGTTCTATTTTAAAATCACACAAATGCCAAAAACATGAAATCCAAATTCTTCTAGGAGCCGACCTATTTTCCACGTATCACATGCTCGAGTTCCGTCCGAAGGGAAGTCTCAGCCGCTACTGACGATCTGCACAGAATCCAGCAATGACATGTGAGTATATTTTAAATACATAGTAAGGTTATCCTTTAACATCTCTACATGTCGGGGTGCAGGGAGACTTCAGCCATCCCAACCTTCTTCCCCCTATGGCACCCTAACGCCATTCACAACAATCATTTAAGTGTTATTTGACTCCATTCAAGTGTTTAATTCATTAAGGAAACATCATAGATCATTAGGGTACATTAGGTATTCATCTCGATGAAATTTATTCCAATTTATATTTTCCAGACTCAAATTAACGCGTGCCAGGGTTTAATTAATGTATGCCATATGCTGTTAACGTATGCCAACCCTTTTCCATTAACATACGTTATTCTTGCCCTGTCCAGAGTTGAATAACGTATGCTAACTATTAGGTAACATATGCCAAGTCAAATGTTGGCATACGTTAATTCGTACAGGTACCTCTATCCGAATTCTGCCCAAGTGTTTGCATACATAGACTCTTTCATTCACCTTAAACATGTCAACCAATCCATAAGACAACCATATACATTCAACATACATCCAAATCACCTCAATTTATCATTTAAAACCCTAGTTTAACCACATCACAAACTGAATTCATCATAACCATAACCAACCATACAAGCACCAATACACCTCTCATAAACACATATGCATATAACCCAACCATGTCTTTTGCATTTCATAATCTCAACAATATCAATAACAATCCCATGAATGTATGCATTATGCAAATGCTAGTGCAAATCACACAATGCATTGCTCCAGAGCCTTACTTCGCTAGGGAGAGACTCAACTCGATCCCCGTGACATTTTGGGCAACTTACCCCTCAATTAAAGAGAGAGACTCAACTCGATCTCTTTGCACAAATTCGACACCCGTCCCATATTTTTTATAAGAAGTGAGTCTCCACTCATCTTACGTACGTATTTGGGCAAATTACCCCTCAATTAATATCTCATGCGAAATGCTCATAAAACGTCATACAATATGAAGTGAATGACAAGAATTATTCCAAAGCCTTAACCAACAATTCCACAATGAGCATCAAACATGGATCATAATGTAAAATAACCTTGCATCACATTTTCATTTTTCCCATTTTACTTTAACCATATCATACACATAACATATCTCAATCATCCATCAAAGACTACATATTCGATTCCAAAGAATCCATTTCATAGCAACATGACCACACGATCATTATCAATTATTGTTAAACAACCATACACATAAAACCTCTTTCATTAGTAGCCATTTATCACCATATCTTACCCTTTTTACACTTGTCAACACCAATCCACTTCCATTTTAACATCAAGAAGTAACATACCAACAAGAATCATTCAATAACAAGTATAGTATATTAAGTAAGTGGTAATTAAGCACTTACCTCAGGCTTCAAGGTTCGATCCGCCGCCCAATTCCCGATTCGGGTTCCGTTTGTTGTTTCCTACATACATTCAATAACATTTACTATAATTTAACACCCAATGTACCATATTTCAACACTTATAGATTCATAAACTACAAAAAAACCCATTAAAACCCTACCAAATATACCTAAAATACAACACATTTCAGTTCGGGATTAGCATTTTACCTTGATTCCTGTTTCTTTGAACCCTAGAGAAAGAAAGGTTTGATTCGGAGCTGAAAACGTTTTTAATCTGGTTGAAATTTGTTGTTCTAGGATAGGTTTTATGTTTGGAATGATTAGAAATAATTGAGAGAAGGTTTGGGAAGTGTTTTCGTAGGTGGAGGGAAGTTGTGAGGAGGATAGAAAGTGTCTCGGCCTTTTAATGAGATGTTTAGAGGCCTGTTAACGTATTCCAAATTTCAACTCTTGGCATACGTTAATCTTACCCAGAAATCCTTCCTGGCAGGTTGAATAACGTATGCCAACATTCAAACTTGGCATACGTTATTTACATTAATGTATGTTAACTTCAAAAGTTAACGTACGTTATTTTGCTGCAGTCTGCTGTACTTAGCACTTTCCGACTTCTTCCGATTCTGAACACGCATGACTCTATCCTAACATTCTTCCAACTTATCCCAAACATAATATAGTACAGAACTAACATTTTTTGGGGCTTTACAGCTCTCCCCCCTTAGAAAATTTTGTCCCCGAAATTAAACAAGTTAGGTTTTAAGGATTCAACACTTAACTAAATCGCAACCCAATTTCTAACTTAACTCCCAAACATATCATCTTAACACAAACTCAAAAACATCAACAAGTATAAAGAAACATACCTCAAACATATCAAATCTCGGGAAACAAGTGCAGGTATTGCTCTCGCATATCGCTCTCTACTTCCCAAGTTGCCTCTTTAGGTGAGTGGAAACTCCTCTTCACCTTCACCATCGGAATCCCCCGATTCCTAAGCTGTCAGACCTGCCGATCCAATATCTCTACAGGCTCGTCCTCGTAGGTGAGGTCGTCTGAAATCTCTAACTTTGGAGGGTTGAGCACGTGGCTCGGGTCAAAATGGTACCTCCTTAACATCGATACATGGAAAACATTGTAAAGTTTGGACATTTCCTCCGGTAGCTGTAGCTGGTAAGCAAGCGGTCCAACCTTCTCAATAATTTCATACGGTCCTACATATCTCGGATTCAGGTTTCCTTTCTTTTCAAATCGGATTACGCCTCTCCAAGACTATACTCTCAAAAATACTCAATCTCTGATCTCATAAGAAACTTCTATGTGGTGCCGATTAAAGTAACTCCTCTGACAATCTTGTGCTGCCTGCATACACTTCTTCACTATATTCACTTTCTCTAACGGCTGTTGCACCAAATCCAGACCCTCAATCTGTCGTAAGCCCTCAACATCGCAATAGGCTGGACTCTGATATCTCCGACCATATAACGCCTCGTAGGGTGCCATCCCAATACTCGAGTGGTAGCTGTTATTATAGGCAAACTCAATCAGTGGCAAGTGATCATCCCAGCTACCCCCGAACTCTAACACACATGCTCTCAACATATCCTCCACTATTTAAATAGTTCGCTCAGACTGACCGTCAATCTGAGGGTGAAACGTGGTGCTGAACCTAAGTCTGGTGTCCATCGCATCCTGTATGCTCCTCCAAAATCGAGAAGTGAATCGCAGATCTCTATCCGACACAATAGATACAAGCACCCCGTGCTACCTCACAATTTTTGAAACATACAAGCTTACCAGCTTGTCCAGTGTATCCTCTTATCGCGGATTTCGTCAATCTGTCGACGATAACCCACACATCATCATGCCTCCTGAATGTCTTTGGCAACCCCATAATGAAATCCATGCTCACCTTCTCCTATTTCCACTCGGGAATCTCTAACGGTTTTAGTTTTCCTGCTATAGCTTGATGTTCTGCCTTGATTTGTTGCCAAGACAGACATTAAGCTACAAACTCGGCGATCTCCCTCTTCATCTTCACCCACCAATACATCTCTCGCATGTCTCAGTACATTTTAGTACTACCTGGATGTATTGAAAAATGGTGAAGAATGTGCCTCTGTCATTAGAACCCCCTTGACCTCAGCTAGGTTAGGAACACACAATTGCTTCCCATAATAAAGGATATCATCCTCATCTAATCTGTGCTGGGTAGTCGATTTCCCATTCTCAACCTTTCTCTTAATCTCCATTAGGTGCTCATCATCCTTCTGTCTTTCGGCTATCAAATCTCGCATATGGGGTTGAACCTGAAAATTTGCTAACATTTCCCCCTGAATCATATCAAGCTGTACCCGCAATGCTCTTAATGCAAATAAGGATTCAGCCTTATAAGTCATTGTTTCTTCATCCTCTCTACCCTTCCAGCTCAATGCATCTGCAACCACGTTAGCTTCACCCAGATGGTAGTCGATAGTACAATCATAATCCTTGAGGAGTTCAATCCATCTCCTCTGCCTCAAATTCAGCTCTCGCTGTGTAGTGATATATTTCAGACTCTTATGATCGGTAAAAATCTGAAATGTCTCACCGTATAGGTAGTGCCTCCACACTTTCAAAGCGTGGATGATAGCTGCCAATTCTAAGTCATGGGTCAGGTAATTAACTTCATGCTGCCACAACTTTCTCGATGTATAAGAAATTATCCTCCCATTCTGTATCAGCACTCCTCCTAAACCCACTTTAGAAACGTCGGTATAAACCACAAATCCTCTGCCATCTGTCGGCAATACAAGTACAAGTCCCTCTACTAATCTCCGCTTTAACTCTTGAAAGCTCTCTTTACATCGCTCACTCCAAATGAACGGAGTGTTTTTCTTTAAGATATTAGTCATCAGTCTCACTATTTTTGAGAAATCAGCTATAAATCTCCTGTAGTAACCTGCCAATCCCAAGAAACTACGTATCTCGGTCACATTTCAAGGAGCCTCCCACTCCTGAATCGCTTTAATCTTACTGGGATCTGGCATAACACCTTCTGCTGATATAACGTGACCTAGAAAGACCACTTCTCGCATCCAAAATTCACATTTCTTGAACTTGGCATATAGTTGTTTCTCCCTAAGTATCTCTAAAACCTGCCTCAAATGTCCCTCGTGATCATATTGATCTCTGGAATAGACCAACACGTCATCAATAAACACAACCACGAAGCTATCCAGAAATGGCTAAAAGATCTTGTTCATAAAAGCCATAAAGGCTGTCGGCGCGTTAGTTAGACTGAACGACATCACAGTGAACTCGAAGTGGCCGTAATGAGTTCGGAATGCGGTCTTAGGAATGGAACTCTCCTCCACTCGTAGCTGCCAATAACCCGATCTCAAATCTATCTTTGAAAACACATTGGCTCCCATCAACTGATCTATCAGATCATCAATCCTCGGCAGTGGATAACGGTTCCTCACTGTTAACTTATTCAATTGTCGGTAATCTATACACAAACACATGCTCCCATCTTTCTTTTTGATAAATAACACTGGTGCGCCCCAGGGTGACACACTCAATCGTATAAAACCCTTCTCCATAAGCTCTTCTAACTGTTTCTTCAATTCCTGCAACTCTACCATTGCCATCCGATATGGAGCGATCGAGACCGGTGCTGCCCCTGGCACCATCTCAATCTCAAAGTCAACCTCTCACTGAGGTTCTAAACCTGGCAACTCATCTGGGAATACCTCTGGATACTCCCTGACTATCGACACATCCCCAAAACTCTACTTATTTTGCCCTAATTCAGTCACACAGGCTAAATAGGCTTCACATCCGTCTCTGATCAATCTTGCAGCCATCGCTGTAGTAACCAAGCAAGAAGGTATAACTCTCCGCTCCCCAACAAGTAGAACTCTCCTCTCACTGTCAACCTCTACCGCTACCTCCTTTGCGTAGCAATCCACTTCGGCTTTATTTCTGGACAACCAGACCATCCCCAAAATCACCAAGTAGGCCATTCTCAATACAATAAGATCTACTATATAAGTCAGCTCACTAATTTTTTGCTCGTAGTTTCTCAATACTTTATCTACTATAATGACGTCTTCGGCTGGCATAGACACGGCTACAATATAACCCAGTGACTCTACACTACTCCTCAACTGCTCTATACCTGACTCACTGACAAATGAACAAGTCGACCTAGGGTCTATCAATGCCAAAGTATCAAGAGCAAATATGGAAATCGTACCGCTTATCACATTTGGGTTGGCTGCAGCCTCATCACGTGTCATAGCATAAACACGTGCCTAAGACACAACTACACTCTGAGAAGCCCCTCTGCCTCTTGCTGTGGCACTAGAAGTCCTGCCCCCTCTACCTCTACTTGCACTGGTAGTCGGGGCTACCCCATTATCTGCAACACTACTCTGCCCTGGTGCTGCTCTCTCCTGATCCTGGATCTTTTGAAAACAACGCCTAGTCACATGACCCAGCTGGTGACAGTAGTAACATAGCTGGCAAGTGTCTTCCCCAGTATATCCCCCAGTACTCTGTGGTCTAGGAGCAGAAGGTCTAAAGGTGTGACTACCTATGCTCCCAAAGCCTCCTCTGTAACAGCTACCACCCCTACTGGCACTCCGAGAAGACTTGAACTCTGTCCTCTGATACCATCCAGTAGTGTTGGAACTACCAGACTTCTTATGTCGCTTACCATCAACTCTGTCCTCCTCTAACATGAGCTCCCCAGCTCTCAAAGTCGTCTCCAATAATAGTTGGAAAGTAGGGGCCTTCATCGCAATCTGGGTGCAGATGTTAAACCGTAATCCGCTCTCAAATCGGTCCCTCCTCTGGATATCAGTGGCTACGTCCTCAGCGGTATACCTGGACAACCTAGTAAACTTAGCCTCATATTCAGCAACGGTCATATCCCCCTGTTTCAGCTCCAAGAACTCCAATTTCTTCTTACTGCGGTAGTGCTCGGGAGTGTACTTTTTTGCAAACTCTCTCTGGAAGTCTGCCCAAGTAAGTGAAGGCAGTTCATTTCGGCTCAGAGGGACTGCCTCCCACCAGTACCAAGCATCTTTCTCTAACAACGAGGTAGCATACCTCAATTTCTGCTCAGGCGTGCACCTACATCTGGTAAGTATTCGCTCCATTTGACGAAGCCAATCCTCAGCCTCTGTGGGTCAGTATTCCCCTCAAATTATTTAACGCCTTACTTGTGCACCTTAGAAAAGTTTTTGTCGATCTCGAGGTCCTCTCTCCGACGTCCTCCCGTCTGTGCCCTCGGCTGGCCACCCTGCTGGCCACCCTGCTGGCCACCCTACTGGCCACCCGGCTGACCTCCCTGCTGGCCTAACAGTTGTAGCATCATAGCGTGGTAAAACTGGGCGTGTACGGGATCAAATAGAATGGCACCGGGTGCAAATGGTGCTCCTCTTGGTGCAGGTGGTGCTCTGTGTTCGGGGACTGGTCCATGTCCCTGCACAGACTTCTGGGACTAGGCGGTAGCATCGTGTGATACATTCTCTATAGGATCCATCCTATCAAAATCACCATTTGAAATCTTTTAGTTTCATGAAAAAAGATGCAATGAAAAAAAGTTTTCTGGTACAGTCTGCAGGGAATCTAATCTCCGCTCTTATACCACTAAATGTGATGCCCAAATTTATAAAGTTCATTTTTAAATAAATACAATTTTTCGCACAAATTTTTTTTATAATCCTAAAAATGCACACTACAAACTCATCATCCATACATATATGTAAATGAAATCCAAAGTGATATACACTCATTTAGTTTTCAAACCAAACTCAATACAAGAATAATGTAAATATGCAGCAACGGTTGGTTCTTGTTTAAAACCACACAAATGCCAAAAACATGAAATCCAAATTCTGCTAGGAGCCGACCTGTCCGCCACGTATCACACACTCGAGCTCCGTCCAAAGGTAAGTCCCAGCTGCTACTAACGTTCTGCACAGAATCCAGCAATGACAGGCGAGTATATTTTAAATACTCAGTAAGGCTATCCTTTAACGTCTCTACATGTCGGGGTGCAGTGGAGACTTCGGCCATCCCGGCCTTATTCCCCCTATGGCATCCAAACGCCATTCACAACAATCATTTAAGTGTTATTTGTCTCCATTCAAGTGTTTCATTCATCAAGGAAACATTATAGATCATTAGGGTACATTAGGTATTCTTCTGGATGAAATTTATTCCAATTTATATTTTCCAGACTCAAATTAATGTATGCCAGGGTTTAATTAACGTATGCCATATGCTGTTAACGTATGCCAACCATTTTCCCTCAACATACGTTATTCTTGCCCTGTCCAGAGTTGAATAATGTATGCCAAGTGTCAGGTAACGTATGCCAAGTCAAATGTTGGCATACGTTAATTCGTATAGGTACCTCTATCCGAATTCTGCCCAAGTGTTTGCATATATACACTCTTTCATTCACCTTAAACATGTCAACCAATTCATAAGACAACCATATACATTCAACATACATCCAAATCACCTCAATTTATCATTTAAAACCCTAGTTTAACCACATCACAACAAGAATTCATCAAAACCATACACAACCATACAAGCACCAATATACCTCTCATAAACACATATGCATATAACCCAACCATGTCTTTAGCATTTTATAATCTCAACAATATCAATAACAATCCCATGAATGTATGCATTATGCAAATGCTAGTGCAAATCACACAATGCATTGCTCCGGAGCCTTACTTCGCTAGGGAGAGACTCCATTCGATCCCAGCGACATTTTTAGGCAACTTACCCCTCAATTAAAGAGAGAGACTCCAATCGATCTCTTTGCATAAATTGGACACTCGTCCCTTAATTTTTATAAGAAGTGAGTCTCCACTCATCTTACGTACGTATTTGGGCAAATTACCCCTCAATTAATATCTCATGCGAAATGCTCACAAAACGTCATACAATATGAAGTGAATGACAAGAATTATTCCGAAGCCTTAACCAACAATTCCATAATGAGCATCAAGCATAGATCATAATGTAAAACAACCTTGGATCACATTTTCATTTTTCCCATTTTACATTAACCATATCATACACATAGCATATCTCAATCATCCATCAAAGACTACATATTTGATTCTGAAGAATCCATTTCATAACAGCATGACCACACGATCATTATCAATTACTGTTAAACAACCATACACATAAAACCTCTTTCATTAGTAGCCATTTACCTACATATCTTACCCTTTTACACTTGTCAACACCAATCCACTTCCATTTCAACATCAAGAACTAATATACCAACAAGAATCATTCAATAACAAGTATAGTATATCAAGTAAGTGGCAATTAAGCACTTACCTCGGGCTCCAAGGTTCGATCCGTTGCCCGATTCCTGATTCGGGTTCCGTTTGTTGTTTCCTACATACATTCAATCACATTTACTATAATTTAACACCCAATGTACCATATTTCAACATTTCTTACCATATTTTCCGAAATTCCCAAAATCACCTAAAACACAAATTCCTCAAATCTCACAAAATCTTATGTTTTAAGGTTAAACACTTATAGATTCATAAACTACAAAAAAACCCATTAAAACCCTACCAAATATACCTAAATACAACACATTTAAGCTCGGGATTAGCATTTTACCTTGATTCCCGTTTCTTTGAACCCTAGAGAAAGAAAGGTTTGATTCGGGGCTGAAAACTCTATTAATCTGGTTCAAATTTGTAGGTTTCATGTTTGCAATAATAAAAAGTAATTGAGAGAAGGTTTGGGAAGTGTTTTGGTAGGTGGAGGGGAGTTTTAAGGCAGATAGAAAGTGTCTCAGCCTTTCAATAAGATGTATAGAGGCCCGTTAACGTATGCCAACTTCTCTTGGCATACGTTAATCCTACCCAAAAATCCTTCCTGGCTGGTTGAATAACGTATGCCAACATCCAAACTTGGCATACGTTATTTACATTAATGTATGTTAACTTGAAAAGTTGACATACTTTATTTTGTTGCAGTTTGGTATACTTAGCACTTTTCGACTTCTTCCGATTCTGAACACGCATGACTCGATCCTAACATTCTTCTAACTTATCCCAAACATAATATAGTACAGAACTAACATTTTTTAGGTCGTTACAAAATCATACAATTTCAAATCATTTGTTATTTTTCCTGTAGCATAGGGGTCCACTGCTTCCTCTCTCGGTCACTATTGTAATTGTGTCATATCATACCACACAATGCACATAATTACCTATGTAATTGCTATCCGAGGATCATATCCCTGCTCTGATACCAAAATGAAACACCCTAAACTAATTAATGTGTGAATCATATAATTTAACTTATAATGCAGAAGTGTTTAAAAATGTTTGGCTGTAGAGAGAGGAAGTCCTGAGGAGCTGCAACTGATCCACTTGCTGGACTATCGTATAGTACCTATTCCTGAAATAAAAATCGCAGTTGAATGAGTTGTGGGCTCAATGAGTAATCATCTATAATTACATATCATATTTTATATCTATCTATTCCTTTAATTCTGTAATTCTATTTATATAAGTGAGGACAAGTATATCCTATCATCTGTACACTTTCTATGTATTCTATTTTTGTGTTCTGTATTCTGTACTCTTTTATACTTATTATCATATGAACATGCAAACTGTACTGTGTTAAACTGTACTGTGTATACTGTGTTATACTATACTATGCTATACTTCTGTCTCCATACTAGTTTATACATCTGTCTCCATTAGACATTTGTCTCCAAGCACCACAACTGTCTGTGTCACCACCACCTATCATGTATCACCACCACTATCTAAGTATCTTGTGACTGTACAATCATGTGACTGTGTACTCATATTACTCTGTACTCATGTGACTATGGAAACCATATGAATGTATTCTTTTCATGTGTTATTATATCAATTGTATTCTTGTATACTTTCATATGTATTCTATTAATCATATTTACTAGAATATGATCATATGTCTATGAATTTTGTGAAGTCATGAAAGGTCATGCATTTCCTTTGACATATTTGTATGATTAATTTCACATTTATTATAACTTCGTTTTCTTTGGAATATTTACTGAGATTTCTCCTATAATCTATAATCTAATCTATAAACTTAATTTTCTAACATATCAACATCATCCACACTCTATGAATTCTAATAATTCTCGTAAAATTGTATTTAAAAATAAGTCTGGATTACTCACTCGTTTCTCTGTATTATCCTAGCTCCTCAAAATTCCGATCCAGCTATTAATATCCAATAAATTCACAGAATAAATTGCCTATAATCAATATAACAATCCAAATAACAAATATCTGTATAAATCCTGAATATTATACGAATAAATATTTAGAACTCCATAATTATTCTTACCTCTATTTCCTCGATTGAATATTCAGTATTTCCTTAGACGATATTTGCTTTCCTCTGAATTAGTTTGCTATACTCCTATTTCTATTTCTCTCTTTCGTTCACTCTCCTCAATTTTCTCTTTTTCCTCTCAGTTCCTTTCTGTTTTCCTTCTTTTAGGTTTTCTGTCAAAAATGCACGTATTTATAACGAATGTTAATTGGTGGCACGACCTGTGCCAATTTACCCTGCTCATGCTTCAATCTCCGAAGCTTATGTAAATCAAACACATTTTAATTAAGTTGGCACAACCCATGATAATTGGCACACCCTGTGCCAATATTGCACACCCCTTTCCAATTACACATCCTGCTTTTCAATTTTTTAGGTCAATATCCATTTGCTATATCAACATGCCCTCATTTATAATCGACACACATTATTCCTGTCGGCGCACCCAGTGCCTGTCAACACAACCTTGGCATGCCCTTCATACTATATATATTTTTCCTTCTAATATTCATTTGTAGCAACATTATAACCTATCTTTTAATTAAAATTTATTTATTTATTTATTTTTGCTTAATTTAATTAATCATTTTATTAATTATAATGTCTTAGGATGATTATCTTACAACATGAAAATGAAAAAAAATCACAACATTGCACATCATAAATGTCACTTAATTAAGCCATGTTTCATTAATGTCCATGCCCTTATTGACCATCTGCCTGCTCTGATACCACAATGAAATACCCCAAACTAACCTTTATCAATTATATCTCACATTCCTAACGTATGTTACTTCATTATATACCTTTTTTACATTTGCTAATGAATTGTAAACTATATGTACATCATTTATTTATCAATACGGTTTTCAGCATGACCCGTGTGTGTAACACGCCCTACAAATGTGGCCCCATTTTAGGGTTGTTATAGTGAGCCGTGAGTCTCAATATACATATATCTTATCTTGACTTGTTTATTATTTAGAAAAAATAATAAATATAAGGCATTTCAGCTTTATCTATCTTTATTGTTGTGCTTTCAGAAAAGATAAAACCATCCATGATGTTAGTCCTGTTCAATTATTAATGTCAGGTACTAGATAGTGAAACGTATGAACAAAGGATAATTTTTGAATATTCGTGGTTGATCATTGTCAGTGGAAAATGCATTGGATTGAAACTAGTATGTTGATAAATGATATGGTTTTATTTCACCAACTATAAGCATTGATTGTTGTATCTTATTTTATGTAATTTCACCATGTAAATAGTGGAATACAATCAAAAATCAAAGTACAAAATCATGAATAAGATCTAAAACACACTAATATAATCAATGTTAATTCTGTTAGAACTAGTTACCCATGATATCTGGCTTTAAAACTTTGAAGATTAAAGTAAATACCACCAAATGCCAAGGCTAGGGATTGAATTTCAAATCCTCCTATGCTCTCACACACACGCAAATGATAAAAATAAGAGGTGCTAGCATCTTGAAGAAATTGGCCAAAGGAGGGAGGGAGAATGTGGACGCAAAGTGTGGAATCTTTTTGTGTATGTTATGAATGAATGGGGTAGGTATTTATAGTTGAAGAGCACACACTAATAAGGAAAGATGTGGCTTAATTTTTTAGAATATTCTTCAGAATATCTTCCAAAATATTCCACAATATCATCCAAATATTTCCTAATTAGTTGCGATAAAATCAAATTAAATACTTACCTTATAATTATGCCACCTACTCTTTCCTAATTAGTATAATAACCAAAATAAGATATTTCCTAATCCATTCATAGTCGTCCTTCTCTCTCTATCTATACTTGGTCCAATTTATGCCCATTTTTATTTCGACATTGGAACACTAATTTATCTTTCAATAAAGCCCACATTCGTGACCCTTAAAGAAATGACTAAAATGCCCTTTAGATCAAGCACTAGGTGTGCAATCCTATAAGTCCATTCAAATTTAGAAATAATTTCTAATGAAATTATTGATCATAAATAACCTCTAGCAAGGTATTATGATAATCCAATTAGAATCTAAAATGTTTATGACATTTGGAAACCAAATGTAATCTTACATAGTTCTTTATCCTTAAATATCAGAATTAATATAAGGCATGGATTGAATCATCCTTATGTGTTTTAATTTCTTCCTTAATATTCCAATGACATTAAAATCTTAGATAAATAGTGAAGCTCATTTGGGTGTGGCCATACACTTCTTAGTTTACTCATTAAGTGGTCGATGATATTTTCTCTCCCCTCAAGAGGGGTAATTCTATCACTTCTCTCATATTTTCTAGTATGGACTAGTGTATACCTAATCATGCTCATACTTATCTCCCTATTTTTTTTTCTGAATACTTATCTCCCTATTACATGCACCTTAGGTGCATGTTAAAAGTACACAGTAATCCATCTAGAGTGTCATAAGACTTTAGGTCTAATAACTCTAATATAAGACTTGCAATAAGAACCACTTATGACTCAATACCCTATAGTGTTCTTATGTGCAATCAGATTCAAATACCATATCTTAGACATGCATCTATGATCTTTGACTGACACTAAATTTCCTTATGTTCTATAGGAATGAACCCACTAAATAAAGAAAGTATGTTAGTCTTAATTCACTTACTATTGCCATAATAATGAATGACTAGGACTGTTCTAAATGATGTCTCTTATGTTATAAGTTCCTACAAACATATGTCTTACATATGCCAGCTTAAGCCTAAAATTCCATTCAAAGATGATTCTACCAAATTATATGCACAGTAATACCATAAAGATAGAATCAATGCATTTTATTAAGCTTATAAGTGAGCTACAATGTAATTTGGACTAGATCTTACACAAGCATTAATGAGGTAGATATATAATAAGAGATAATGTATTGGATTGATCCACTTAAATGAGAATGTTACATGGTACTCTAAAAGTCATAAATAGTTATCATAAAATAATACTTATATTGGAATCCTTAGACCAAAAATATTTTTGAGTCTTGGATGAATTCCAATATAATTTGAAATATGCAGAACGTGACCTATAAATAGGTTAAAAATATGGGTATGAATGGGTATATTTCAATTTATGTTAAAGTGATCATAAAGAAGTGAAGGAATTACTACTCTCGAAAGAAAGATGATATCACAGGTCACTTAATATGTGAATTGAGAAGAGTCTGGCTAGACCCAGATTAACTGATATCTTAATAATCAAATTTTATTCTCACAAAGAATATCATGATAGTGTTAGTTTAAAATAAGGATGACTTGCCCATGCCTTATGATGTCATGATAAAGTCTATTGGGCAGACGTTTGACAGGATATTGAATTCTATTTACTTGAGTTATTATTGAACATCTAGATGCCCAATAATATTTATGGGACTCACTGAGTCAATCTTAATAACAAATGTGCCTACAGAATGGCACGCTCATGCATTGAACAAAGTTTGTGGCATTTTTTAAAAATAAAATTCATTTTAAAAAATGCATAATGATTAAGATGGTATATTTTACTAAGTCTAGAGTTTAAAATATAAAGTCTAAAATAATCATATTTTTTTTATGATTTCATTTGGAATTAAATGCATTGAAAAATAATTAAGAAATTTTAAGACAAAGAATTATCCATAATTAATTAATTTTAAGACATGGATAATGTTTTGTCTTAGTTCAAATAATGAGGAGACCTTTAAGGAAGGTTGTCTTAATTAGGACAAGCTGAGTATGTTTGTCAAAAAATTAAGAAATGTTATTCATATAAGCATCATTCCTGTGTCCCCTCCTTAAATTGAGGAAATTTAATTATTTAAGGTTGTTTGGTTGGAATTAAACTCTTTAAGCTCTCTTAATTTGTCCTAGTTCAGCAAGGTTCATAGAATTAGATTTTAATTCAACTATACTAACCCTCGACTTGCCATTCAAGTATGAAACATTATAAATGCCACATCATACGAAAGCACACAACTAATCTTCTTCTTTTTTTCTCTCTCTTTCTTGGTTGAAAATCACCAAGTCCTTAAACACTTGGTTGATTTGATTCAAGGTTGTGTGAATCATTAAGGCAAGAAATGAGAATATTGACATTTGCTCTTTGTAGAAGTGTGTGTGATAGAGAGTAAAGGTGAATCACTCAAGGGTAATCCCTAATCCTCAACACCTCAAGGATGTCGGCTATTTTAAAAGAAAATAAGGTAAATTTTTTGAAACTAATTCTTCAATCTTTATGGTCATTGATTCTGTTGTATTTGCTAGCTAGAAATTTTTTTAACATAGGCTAACCTTAGAAATGAGAAATTTCAATAGTGGTATTAGAGCCACGTCATTTAATATTGTTGAAACTGGCTTTGAATGATTAAGGTTATGACCATAAACTTAAAATTGTTAGAAACCAATTGAAAGATTGCATAAAAAAGGCTAGGTTAAATCTTTGAATTGGTATTCTTTAATTTTGGTATTGATGTTATTATAACATTAAATAACATTCTATTTGAGTAATTAATTTAATGATTAAAGATTAGATCTTTAGATTATTTGAATTAATTAAAACCAAGATTAGGATTTTATGCATGCTTATTCGACCTACCTATACCTTTAAAATTTAAAAAGTTATTTTGTGTTTTAATTAGAAATGATGATTAAAAATAAAAAAACAACACATACTTGGTCTAGGATTATGGTTGCATATTTTAAATTTTGTGTGGTATGATTGAATGCGTATAGTTTAGGTATGCATGTAAATGAAATTATGAGTGATTATATATATATACACACACACACACACACACACACACACACACATATATATATATATATATATATATGCTTGTCAAGTTTGATATGTTTTAGTTATAATTTCAAATTTTGATACATGGGTATCATATTTTAATTAAGTTGTATTCCAATTAATGGTAATTATTTAGTTGTTATACTTGTTGATTGTTTATTTATGTTTATAAGACCTTAAACATGAATATGACCTAAAAATAAATTGGCTTGTGCTTTTGATGGCACCAATAAAAAAGCATGTAATGAAAGTTTAGAACAAGACTATTTGTTGTTAATTCATTATTATGTAACATGAGTTTTATGAACCCATGTTAGGTTATGTAAAAAAGATTATTATTGCTTTACATAATTCTTTTGAGTGCACTATTTAATAAACCTAGACAATTGACTATGGAAGGAGTAGGATTGTGGTTATGATTATCCCTTACATGGAAGGAGAAGGATGTATTCTGCATTAGGATTCATCATTAATAAAATGAGTTTCATAATTTTAATGTGGGATGTAAAACAAGATAATTTTTCAATGAATGTTTTTCTTGTTACGAAATTAAAAAATTTTTCTAAATTTGCTGTGACATTAAACTAAGATTAGATTGCATGGACTTGAATGTTGTGGCGTGAATTTTGTGAACTTACATAGTGCATTTCATGGGCTTAGTTTTGATTTTTAAAAAGGCATGTATGTCCTAAAGTTGTAATAGTTTTAGGATTATTATTATATTTTGCAATGTAGACCGAAGACAGAGTCCATATAGTGAGTCAATTCCAAGGATATGTGTGAAAGCCTTGAAGACTAGTTACACTTGTCTAATATAGGTTAGGGTCCATAAATTGTCATGTTTAAATTACTCTTTATAGTTGTGATGAATTCCATACGTTTGCATATCTTAAAATCTGAGCAAAACAAGTTTGGTCCCAATCAATAACAAGTGTTTAAATTGCCTTCCTATTTTGGTAGCTTGTCAAGGCATCGATCATCAAGGCACATGATCTCCATGGGAGTAGGTGTGTATTAGATTATATTTGTGAGGCAATATTGGGGTAATAATTTTCTATTTCTTCTATATGTAAGGGTAGAAAAATGACTTTGCCCAACGCGAGCAAGTTTAGGTTGGACTTTATAAAAGGTAGTAAGTGGATTTGATCCTCGCCTTAAGAAATGAAAATGGGATGGAATGCCTAATATCTAAATGATGCTAATCCCATATTAACCAAGAGTCATGTGGGGAAAATGATTGGAATGAAAGAAAGTTCCTACCTAAGTAGCTTAACCTTGTAGATGTACAAGCCAAAGCTTAACTATGAGGGTGTTGTGAAAAGTGGATCATGGCCAACAATGGCCAATGACATTTTCTCTCTCCTTGAGAGTAGACAATCCCTTCACTTCCACAATGAGAATCACTTATTAATTAGAAACATGTAGTGTTCTCATTTACAGACCTAATCTAAATACCATGTCCTAAAAATGTATCCATGAGTTTTGACTGACATCCAATGCCCTTGTGTTTTGTAGAACTGAACTGACTAAGTTAGAAAGAACATGTTAGTCTTAATCCACTCATTATTCCCATATTAGTGACTAGCTAGGGATATTTAGAATATAATCTCTTGCTTCAAGGTCTTTCATACATTTTCCACACATATGTTAGCTTAAGCCTTGAGATTTATATTCACAAATATAATAGAAAGATAGAATGTGTTGCCTTAATTTTAGTTATAATTTATAGACAATTCTTGGGGCTAAGGCTTGCACTAATAATAAATGATTCAAGAATTTAGTGACTATATAAGAGGTTGTGGAGTTTTACAACTCACTCCTCCTAGAACACCACAATGGAATGGTGTGTTTAAAATGATAAATCAAATTTTATTAGACATTATTTGATATATGATGAGTCCTACCTCTCTTCTAATCTCATTTTGGGGTTATGCCCTTAATACTACTATGTTCCTACTAAATAGGACTCCTACTAAAGCAGTGGAGAAGACACCATATGGGATATGGATAGGTGAGAATGTGACGCCCAAATCCCGACTACCACTTAATGTATAATTAGTTTTTAAGTGGTACTCGTATCCAGGAATCATAAGTTTTGAAATTAATAAGTTAATAATAAAACTAATATAGACAAATTCATTTATGTACGTGCAATTTATAGTCTAAATATAAATTATTTTATGCTAAAACAATTAAGTAAAAAAAACAATTTTGCATACAATCATAAAAAATAAATATATATGAATTACAAATGTTCCATATATAAACAGGACATTCATTTTTAATAAATCTTCAGTGCACTGCTCGCCCTGGTTCTTTGATTCTTCAAGTAGAAAGATCACCATCACACCTCGATTGTACCTATTAAAGATCTGCCCGCATGGTAGGCATAAAACGCGGTGAGTTGTAAAACTCAGTAAATAACACTTCCTTAAATGGACAACTACCCATACTCACAATTTAACAAGTCAACGTAATCAATTATATATTCCAATTAATTTGTCACTCAATTAATAAATAAGTTCATAAAGAACATGTCACACGCAATATGATAAATGTATTCAACAAGAACATGTCAAACTAAATTTAATTCTTTTCGACCTTCATATACAATTTAACTTTGGATTAATTTAGGATAAAACCGACGAAAAATATTCATCTTTGACCCGTGCAGACCAAGTACACGGTTTTGGATGATCTACACGGTCATGACCGTGTACACTCACTCTAAACCGTGTAGCATGGAAGATTTGGTACACGGGCATTTTTTTTACACGGAAATGTCAGTGTACTTTTCACTTTGTCCGTGTAGCTCGCCAGAAGTGGTACACTAACATTTGGTCACTACACGGGCAAGTTTGTGTACTTTTCTTCTTATCCGTGTAGCACACCAGAATGCATTTCATAGCATTTTTCATACTTCACAAATTTCAAATCATAATATATAAGCAATCCAACCATGGCATAACACATTTACATGCCTAAACACTTTAAATTACATAAACTCACCTCATTCAATAATCTATTTTCCAGCACCTATAAGATTTACATTCCACTCGTACTTAGATAGTACATTTTGTCACAACATTCATAACCATATCGTAAACATATAAACATTACCAATTCATCATCTCACCAACTATGGTATCAATTTCCTTTACTTAAACAATAATGGTAATTATTCTTATTCCATATATAAAACACAAACCAACACGCACACCCAAATTACATTCTCAATATTCGTAGTATGTTCACATTTCTGATTGGAACAATTACTTCAATCATTTGTCATTATAAATCATACCATCACTTATAATAACCATATTCTCTTAAGCATCTTGTATTCACACAAGCACAGTTATATATATTGACATGCATACCACAAACTCACATCACATAAAAGTATGGTATGAATTACATAATGTTGGATCACAAGTATGAATACATACATATATATATATATCCACAACACAATTCTGTTTCCATGGTTTATAGGGAACTAAACACACTCATAATATCACCACCATTTCATAATCACATATCATATGTGACATAAGAGATGCTAATGTATGTTATGCAATGCATCTCTAACATAAATTCCCCGGATCCCATATAAAACATAATTTGCGCCCTATTTTGGTCATTTGATCGACGTTTGCAAACGAGCCTTTCGGCCGGTGACCGGGTTCTAGCAAGCGTACTAGATCAGTGTAGTTTTACCACGGAAGTATACCCTCCAGGATTGAATCTCACAGGGAACGGTGTATTTAAATCGATTTGGTGCAATTAAATGAAAGCAGAAAAATAACTAACATGAATAATTGTGGAGTTTTTAGACAATTGATATAACATGCAAATGAAAATTAAAGTTTTAAAACAATAGATAACGAT
>CANYCX010342314.1:0-22607 GCA_948193385.1 Breynia disticha f. nivosa | reverse complement strand
AAGAAGAGGTGGTGCGTGCGGTTGGGGAAAAGAACCCGTCTTAGTCCTGTAGTTCATTTGATTTGTCCAGAAATCTCTTTCTATTTAAAGTAAGGAGATGTAGCAGGTTTACTAAAAAGAAGATCCGGGAGCCCCGCGTGGAAGGGCTCTCGCTCAAGGATCTAAGACTAATGTACTGGACTGATAGCGCACTGCTCTGCTTGGTACCCTAATAGTTGACTAAAAGGATTCCCTTCTCTCTGTCCTGTTGGTCTAATCCGATGGATATGTGCTACCATTCATAAAAGGCTATTCGATAGCTGCTGATTCGATAACAAGGATTCATTGTGCAGCTGAGTCAATAGGAGCCGTGCCGGTTGGGGGAAGCGAGGATGGTATTTGTAATCCCCGAACCTGGGCCTTTGCCCTTTCTTTTTCTACGCAAATACAAGTGTAAACTTGTTCCGAAGGGCTCTGAAGTCAAGGTTCGTTTGCACGAGATAGCACTCGGATTTTGAAAAAACTGGAGCTTCTATGGGTGCTTCAGCGGTGAAACTAGAGAAAGATCTCCGTGTCTCTAATGACGAGACCATTCGCCCGAAGACGAAGTCGCAGGAAAGGGTGGTAGTTTACTTTTTAAGATTCAAGTAAGAAGAAGTGAGTTTTAATGAGATATTCACGTAAGCAGAAGAAGCGGACTCGACCAGTCAAGAACCCCGAAGTGAAAGCCGATAGTAAGGGAAAGGGAAGCTGCTGGGCATGCAACCTTTCATTCTCTGGGGTAGAGCAAATTCAATGTTCATTCTGAGATTGTACCCAAGCCCACCTCCACAGGCAGGCCGGGGAAGCTTTCTTGTAATTTAATTAAGCAGTATTAAAAGAAAGTGGACAAGGGAAGGACCTATAGCCCCAGGGAAGCTATCCTTTCGACTAAAAGAGGAGGGTTAATGTAATTAAGAGGAGAGCGGTGAACCGGAACTTTGGCAACCACCGTAGGAGGTGTGAAAAGACAGGCAAGGGGAGGAGTAGAACCTTTTTTTATGCCCATGGCCTACGGTGCACCTCTCCACATTCAACAAGATAAATTGAGAGGGAATAAGAAAGGCTTGCATAGCAGATAGCAATACCCGACCGAGCAGGCATCTCTCTTTCTCGACCACCTATCTCTGATTTTCCAGAATTACCAAAGCTACTACTAGACAATAATATTAAAACAGCATCGAAGGGAGCTCTCCTGGCTTAACCTCGAAGATAAAGAGCCCGCAAACCCTTATCCTAAGGATAGAACCTCTTACCTATCCACTTTTTTGACTCTGGGAAATGAGACTAGGAACTACTGTTACTCTTATCCGTTAGACCGTAGCGCTCTTTCCAGTCTGGTTTGCTATCTTACTCGCTGGCTGTGAACTTACTTCAAATTAAAAGACCCCTGTTTTTGGCCTGGTAAGCTCATTCTCATTTTGATCGTTACGCTCCGGAAGGAAGGCGCTTTCCTCTTTCTTTCGTAGTCGGGTTGACCTAGCTCCACCTTGCCTGGTGGCCCCAGTCTACGTTTCATTATGACATTTAGACAGACAAAAGTCGTAGGCGCCAGGAGGCGGAGGCTGCCTTGTCTTATCTTAGCGACCGACGGTGACAGCCCGTCTGTTGTTTACGCAGATCGAACATCTAAGTGTACGATAGATAAGGATATGTACTTTTCGAAATTACTGCGGGTCGGAACCCTATCATCCCTAGGGCAATCTCGATCTCTCGCTTGAACCTGATGCGAGGCCACAATCAAGGGTGGTATAAAGAGAAAGTGAAGATTCTTACTCATCAGCTCCTACTTGCCCTGGCTAGTATTCTGACTCTCAGAACGTGGGAACTTATGAATGCATTGGAGTTCCTAAACTGTATTCGATATATTCGATTCCATCCGCCACGGAAAAAAACAGTATTTGGGGCACCTTAGGCGATAAAGCACTTACTTGGATGTCGCTGACTATGCCAATGCCACCAATAAAGTTTTTTCCTTTTAGTGATTAGGTTCAACAACTGTCGCTCCAGAGCTGGTGGTAGTTAGTGAGTGGCTCAGAAGCTGGTTGTCCCTCCTCATCTTTCTCGCCGTGACCTTCTCTATGATGGATGGTATGGATCATGGATGAGCAGGTTCAGGCGCAAGGGAAATTCTTTTGCTCAGGGCGAAAGGCGTAGAGGTTTTTACTGATCTGATCTCGCTTAAGAGAAGAAAGGCCTACGCAGAAAGATCGTAGCTAGGATGAAAGCGCTATCCCACCCCACTTTCTTGATGGAGTCATATGACATTCAAAGCCTTCTCTTTGAGATAGGTTACAGACTCAGCTGCTAGCCTTTCGAAAAATCTTTGTCGAGATCACGAATCAGCAGCTATAGAAGGAGTTGTTCCAGAACCCGCTGGCAGAATAACCTTTATTGGAATGTTGGAAGAAGGGCTACTGGTATGACATCAATCACTCTTAGCAGGGAACAAAACTCAAGCTTTCTCGTGTCGAGAGGGAGAGTCGCTAGTTCTTCTTTCTCTTGTTGGCAGTTAAGTTAGGCAGATCTAGTTACATCGTTTCTGGAAATAGAGGTCGAATACAGCTCAGTAAAAGGCAGAGATGAAGAAGATGAAGCCTTGCCCGCTTTCTATCTTACTATAAGAAATTCTTTTGTAGGGAAGAGACCCTTGACTTTTCATTCCCATGAATGACATGGTAGTCGTTTTTGTTGCTAGTAGGAAGGCAATGGAACTTTCTTATCTTTTGAGGTAGGAGAGCGGGCGCTTATGGTTCCCCAGGTCTTGGATTAAGCATTAGCTACGTTATCAGCATGAGAGTGGTAAAGCTAATTCATTTTCATCCTTGATGCGAAGACTAAAAGCAAGTGTAGCGAAGTCCGGGATTCGGGCATCTCCTGTCAAGTAGACCAAAAACGTGGGGTTCGTCACACGAGATCTTTTTTTATGCTCTAGAAAGGGAAATGTGAGGTAGGCCAATTTTCTCTCAAGGACTCGTCTTAGTCGAAATCAAATACCTGAGTGAAGGCAACTAAAGAGGCTGGTGAGTGAATACTCGGCTAAAGGGGATCCGCCAGCGAGGAATTCCCCTCATCTAGTATCTGGTATTAGAAAGAAAGTTAGCTGATCTGGTAATAACTTGAATCTTTAGGCAAAGTCCTTAACTTGGGTACTTAACTACGCTATGAAAAGCAAAGAAAAGAAGAGGGAAGAGAAATGGCTCACTCCCCCCCTTGAATAATATGTATAATGGTATGGCAGGCGGCGAAGGAAGAAGTTATCAGCTCAGCTCGGTAAAGGAATGAAAGAAAGAGTCATTTCCACAAACCTAGCATCGAGAAGGAATGAAAAAAAAGTATTCGTAGCTGGAGTAGGAATCTCGTATTATACTATACTATATATAAATAGTATAGAGATTCATCCTGTGTGGACTTTGGGGCATTCGAAAGATAGATCCCGACAAGTTCAACAAGAGCGGATCCTACGCTTTCCGTCGAGCTTTCCGTATTCCACCCTTCTTGTGATACTTTCAGATTAAGGGGATGCGAGTCATCAGTTCTTTCCTCAGGGGAATAAGTGCCGGAGTAACTTGCTACTAGTCTACTAGTTCTGAAATCCCCACAGAGTAAGGATAGATAATTCACTTAGAATCTACTATAAGTTAGAATAGAGGAATTCACTTCCAGAATAAGTCCCTGGTGTTGTTCTAGAGTATTCACAAGAGGATTGATTCAAGTAATTCAGTTACAGAATCAGCTGCAGAGAAAGCTTCCTTCAAGTACGGAACCGGAATCGGAAACTCTAAATGGTTCTTTTACTATCTTTTCCCTTGCTACGGAATCTGCTCTTTCTACTCTTAATTGCTTGGATTAGTTCAAGAATAAATACTAGAGTCAGGGAAGTCAGTGTGATATAAATAGAATTTCTTTCCTTGCTACTAGTTCTAAGCTCAACTCAACAACTCAAGAGGTTTGAAGATCTCGACTGTAAGAAGAAGAAGAGGAGTAAATAGGTTATTAGGAGCCTAGCCTAGCTAAACGCAACGGAAAGGAAAAGAGCTCAACGAAAAGCAAAGATCTCTCGGGAAAGTGCTATATCAAAGACAGATTCCCTGGAAGAACAGCAGGATTCGGGGTCAGCTCTCTCATCATAAAGAAGTGAAAATGAAGACTCGGACTCGGCTACCGGCTGCCAATGGGATAGCACCGGAGCTACTGCCATCCTCTTTTCTTCTCTATTCTTTCGCGCATTTCCTCTTTTGACTTAAAAGAGAAGAGGTGGTTAGAAAAAAGAAAGCCGATTCGCCAATTCTTATTCCTTTTCTCTTAATCAAGGTCTTTCCCGAGGAAGAGGGAAGCAAGCAAAGAAAGCCCCGGATCGGAGGGGTGTTGTAACCGAAGTAGACTACCGAACGGGTGTGGGGAAGAATCTCGCCAAAGGTTCCATTTCTGATTCCTTTCCAACGGTTCACTAAAGGGATTTTTTTAATAGAAAGACTGAGAAAAGCTTTAGAAGCAGTAATTGATGTCTTTAAAGAAGAGGGGAAAAGCATGTCTCCATACAGAAGTCATCAAATAAATCATCGAATAGGCCGAGAGAGCGCAAAACGAGGGAACTGGTGAAGCCTTAAGTGAGCTCGAGATGCGAGATCAAAAATCCAAAAAAACGATGGCAGTCTTGATATCGAGTATAGCACTAGCGATGATGCTCACTGTCGCGGCTTTTTTTTAAGATGTCGGCTTCTTAGGATTGTAACCTCCTTTACTTTATAAAATGAAAAAAAAAAAGAAATAAGGCTCTCTCCTCTCTTCTCAGCCTTTTAACGAATTCGAATTCTTGACGTGAGGAAGCAATTAAGTAAAGACCCTACCCTCTTCTCTATGAATTCTCGTAAATAATGAGGGAAGGACGCTTTTAGATAGAGTCCATAGGCAGACTGATTAGGATGTCTTTGCCCACTTCCTTCTGAAGGCCACAATAGTAGTCGCAAAGCACCATTCTGCGCGCAAAGAGTGAATTTCCACAATTAGTATCAAAGTGTCTATGACACGGATTTCACGAACCCGCTGAAGAGTCTAAAGAGGCTATAAAAACCGTAGATCCCGAAGAGGTCAATTGGAAATTCCTTGAGAAATCATCTGAGTATGATGCATACCTCTTTGGTTTGGTCCCCGCATGAAATCTTTTGAAGTGCCCTTTCCTTTTTGGAATTTCATCCCGGATGCACTTTTGCTCTTTGAGTTTCTGTCTTTTGTCCATGATTCCAAACCTCTAAAATCTTGGCCCATTCCCAGACTCCCGATTCGATAGCTGGTGTGACATAATCTTAGCTGCAAAGGCTACTGAGTTAAAAGAATTAGGGATTCATTACTTAATAACTCTCTTAAAAAATCTCCCTAATGTAGATATTGATTTGTTCGCCTCTGCCTTTGCTTTTGGGCAACTTCTTCAAATTCCTCCATTCTTAAACCCGGCACCATGACGGTGACTCTCTATGACTTGACGGCTTTGCTTTAACTGGGTTACTCCTGTGTTTTCCTGAAAGAGCAGGCAAGATCAATAGGAAGGAAGAGCTTACTAGTGTAAGATGTAATTTATATTCCTAAACCCATCTAAGCCTTCTTGGTAGCTGTACGAGTAGTGGCAGTACCCGCTATCGGCCTTCGCTCTATCTTCTTTTCCAGTACCCGCCCTGGGTAATTTCTCGCTCTTTCCCTTATCAAGAGTGGCATTTCTTTACCAGAGGATTGGTCACAGTCTAAGTATGTAGGATCTTTCTAAAAGTATGCAGTACTCTCTTATACAGGTTCCACGGGTTTGAAATTTCTTTTCTCTCCTGCCAGCCAAAGCATAGCCCTTTCTTTCTCGCTCCCGTTGTAACGATCTCCAGGCCGGGGCAGTCTTAACAGAGGAGGGCTCAAGATAAAAGATAGATTTATCCCTTAGATAATATGATATATGCTCTCTCTCAGTGCCAGTTCTCGGCCATTCGATCCAGCAGGCGCAGTCGAAAGAGTCTAAATTCCTGTTATTCACACTGTATTAGTAGTTGATGCTACTTCCATCAAGCGGGGATTTTCTTAATCTAGTAGTAGAATAAAGCACAGTTTTTGGTGTGAGTATGTATTTCTTTCATATTCGTTACAGCCCAATCGACTAAGGAAGGTCCAACAACGTGCGACATGTGGATTTGATTCACCCTTAGTAATGATAGGATTGGTCTATCATCTCTCATACCAGTGAATCGGGTCGCATACATTGGAGTAAGAGAGTACTGGCTCACCGCTGTGGATTTAGGTGTTCCCAGGAAACGAACCGGTGCCACATTCCGCTAGGATACTGGCTGGAGTTGGTCTCACCGTAGTGTTCTACGAGAGTTCCAGCTCGATGAATCACCCATTCCCTCTGTATGTCCAAGCGCCATCCACTTGTGAATACAACAACCTGACGCACCGGAATCAAGTAAGATTTTAAACAAGCACTATGTCTTCTATAATACGGCTGAAACTAGATCTGCTTACCCTCTTTCGGATGAGGAAGGTAGGTCTGCCGAAGAAAGGAAAAGCGGAACCATCCCTCACTTCGGAACATTGCCCTCAGCAGTTGAGTCAGTTCAAGTAGGGAGGTAAGCCAGCACATTTCCCTCGGTCAGTAAAGAAAGCCCTTACTCATTTTCGGCTGTTACGGCTGTTTAAGCTGTTGAGGGTGAGTCAAAGAAAGTAGGCACAGCAAAGTTGGAAGATTTTAAGTAGGCCAATCCCGCAGCACTGTCAGAGTAGGAAGGAAAAGCAGTTCGTCTTAGTCCCTGCCCCAAGGAAAGAACTAGACTTGAAAGCGTTTTCCCGTTTGGTAGAAATCCAATTTTCCCTCGTAGAGGAGAATTATGCAAGTTGGCAGAAACCCCGTGTTTTTTGGTTGCAACTGCATTTTCACTAATAAACTGTCATCGAAATGTGACAACTTTCTATTTCCCCGTAAAAAATGGCTGTTTTGGGGATTTCCTTGATTATATCTACTCTCTTAGGGTAGTCACTCTATCTTCTGTAAGAAGGGAAAAGAGAGGAAAAGATAGTAAGGATAAGAGTGAATCCGGCACTGACTTCTGATTCCGTACTGGGACTTTCAGCTTTCCCTGACTCTACACTAATGGCATTACAGGTTCCGATTCTTCCCCAAACGCCCTCTCAAGGGAAAAGCCGGTTCTTCCCCTTCCCCCGAGCCTGCTAACTACAGTGCTGGATGGTGGGGCGTGATCATATATTATATTACAAAATCGAAAGTATTGGCATTGGTACCGCCCATGGGAATTCCTCTTTCTCGCTCCACCTTCGGATTCTGCCTTGAGCATTTCGCTATATCTTAAGACTGCTAGATCGAGATGATCACACAAAAACCTGGATCGATGAAATAAGCCTTCAAAGGGCTCCGTTCGGGCCTATCTTTTTATAGTCCCTGAACTCGCATTCGTCTTGTCCTTCCTGATTCACCCCATTCGAGATGAGCTAATGAACTTCTGAACTCTTTTCTTTGATTTTAGAAGGACAGATAGACTTCGTAGCTTTCCTCACTCCTGCGCCTTCCGTAGAAAGATTGAGGAGGTCAGCCTATCAACGCAACGGCTAGAAAGCGCATACTAGTTCAAACGAGAAGCTTAGAGGACACCCGCGATGAGCACTTCGAAACTCTTTTATCAGTTTAAGGCTTCGTTGCCCTGTGAGCTACTTACTTTCTTTCACTATTTCTTCCTTTGAGCAAGGCGAGAATAAGCCCTGATCTTCCATTTCATAAGCATAAGAAAGGATCAATGCAAGTCGTAGTTCGTTGCATAAGCATTGGGGTCGTGCCTGAATCCTATTCATATAAGAGATTTTCCTTCTTCCTACAGTACTGGATCGTGATCCAATCCGGTTATTGGCATGGCAAGTATAAAATTCCGTTTATAGAAGAAGCTGCTAATCTTTCTCCTTCACCTGACCACAGAACTAATCAATCAACCTTGACCTGGACTTCCCATCTTCCCCACTTGATTCAGCTTGAAAGCGGAAAAGAAGCGACTTGAACACATCCTTCAGCGGGAAGCCCGATGGAATGCTTTCACGCCCTAAGAAGGAGTCACGCAAAGAGAAGAGGTTGCTTCGCTTCCTAAGAATTCTTCCTATTCCTAAACCTAAACTTGCTCACTACCCTTACTGAGACGGCTAACAACCGTCTTAAAGTGAGATTTGAATTCAGTTTCTCCTTCGACTGAGAAAGTTTCTCTTTCGGCTGAGCCTTTGGTCGAGTCCCTATTCTATAGGATATAGTTTCAAGAGCCCTTGCTATATAGACACTTTGTTGCAAACAATCCCATCTGTCTATTAGTGATAGCTCCATCCTAAACTTCGATTGAATGAAGTCCCGAATCGGATCTTGTTCAATCTGCATTTGCTGTACCTGGTCGAAAATCTTATTCTCCTCATTTTTTTTGGTTGTGCCAATTGAAGGTGACGGAAGCACGTACGAGATGTTGAAATGGAGTCCATGATCTAATCTAAAGAAAGAATGCCAGCCGATGTCAAACTGTACTCCTGATCCGATTATGGCAGCACTGCTCCTAGATGCTTGGTAATTGGAATCACTCAACCGATATAAAGAGGAATTTACTCCCTTTGATAGATAGCTTTCTGGACCTGAATAACTTTTCTTGTTGTGTAATAAAGTGCTTCCGACTGTCAGTCTTACGCCCTTGGTTTTGCCTGACTTTTGAATTATGCCTTATCGCTGCGCCATATTGTTTTATCCCTCTCGCCACCTTTAAGAGATGCCATATAATATAATAGAATTTTTCCTGATCCAGTGGTGGTTCACCAGGAACCATAATCTTCTAATATTTGTTGACCCCACATTCATTAATCACTAGAGGGATTGCTCCACAGAACTATGTTTTTTATTAACTTTATTTGGAATCTCCTTTTCAGTTGATCCGACTCGAGTGAGTTGAGCTCTAGAACCCTCTTATAGTGGTGCCATCCCTTCAATTATCTTTCTTTTTACAGTGGATTAGGAAGATAATTGGACCTATCTTTTCTTGTACTTATTTAATTCAATTCCTGACGGGAAAGAAAAGCTTATTTTAACGTCTTTCTGATGCGAGCCTAAGCTAAGCCTTCGGTGAAAGTCCAAAACCTAAGATCCCGGCTTTCTTCTCGTAAGATCTTATTCGAGTTTAATTCATCTGCCGGTAACGGAGTCTTAGCCTCGGAATGAGCTTAGTGGTGGGCGGTCTCGCTAGGTGAGATAATGAGACCAAAGCATGAAAAATCGGCTGCCTGCGAAATCAACAGGAAAGCTTGAGCTTTGGCAGTTTGCTTTAGCAACGACGGTAAAGGGCAGGTTCTGTAGTCAACTGCACTTGGGCACTTCCTGCTCTGTCGGGTCTTTTGATCTTCTCAGTTCCACTCGGGCATACTCTTTCATAGGCTCAGGTTGTGACGTCGGGTCCTCTCTTCTCTTCATGAATCTCAGTTGGAAGCCCCCATTTTGATCAGACATCCAATGAAGTAGGAGCTCGCTCCCTACCTAGCGGTACTTTCATGGCTTGCCTCTCGAGGTCCTGTTTGAAAGGCAGTTGCGAGAACCTGTCTGGATTGAGTGGTCCTTTCTCGGGCAGCTACTGAGACATAGGTTGGCCCGAGCTTCCCTTGGCATACCTTCGTTACCATTACTAAGAAAAGTAAGTAGGAATTCGTCCCAGATAAACTACTGATCTAGCTCTTTCGCATCGAGGAAAACCCGTCTTTCCTCTTTCAGGTTTGGCGTCCTTTGCTCGAACGAAAGAGGGGTCTTTGCCGAGTGGAAGGGACCGATGCTAGTAGTTAGATTCAATATTAAAAAAGGCTTAAATAGAAGCCAAATCCCGTTGAGAAGAGACAAGCACGGTGACATCCATCGAAGGGATCTCGGTCGAGAAGCGGCCCAGGTAAAGCCAGATTTCAAAGGTAGAATGTATTGGTGGCACATCGACCTAGAATAAGGGCTCTAGTCCACGATTCCTGGATTCCAACCTTTCAAAGGAAGTCTCAAGCTGCAAAAAAAGTAGGCCTGCCATCGATGCTAAGAGATACACGAGCTACCATAGATCCCTCACCGACGAATGGCGTACTTTCCTCTTAGAATATCCCTTGAATAACCGGATGAACCACTTGAGCCTCCTATTTCACTGAATCCGCTCCCATCTCTACAGAGCCCCGAAAGCTTCTAGGATCTCTAGGCTGTAGAAAAAGGGCCTATGATGGAATCATTGAATCTCAGCGACGCGGTGAAAGATCTAAAAGAGGTGGATGATCCTCTGTCGCCACTCCTTTCGTAGTCAACCCGGGAGGGTTTCTCAAGTTCCAGATCAAATATGGGCTTCGGTGCCATCGTGAAAAGCCCTACCCTGTACAGAGGATATCGACTCCCTTTGGGCTTTCCTTCTTTCTACGGGTCAGCTACCCTTATTCGTATCAGTCCAGGTAGGCGAATCATGCTACAATTCTGAATTCTTTTAAATAAAAAAAGTATACGGATATTCCCGAAGGCGGGTGATGCCCAGAAAGAATTCAAGGTCAGAAATCCCAGTAGTTGCGCAGGGACGAAAGTGAAATACTTTTTTTTTCTTTGATTCACGTACAAGACTAGAGAAGTGTGGGAGATTCCAGAGGTTGCCTTTCCACATGAGCCTGGTGCTGGAAGCAGCACAGAGTCCTTCGGGGAACCTTCCTACTCTGGTTGAGGAAATCCCAGTATTTGTTTTGGGAAACACCTCACTCGCACGTAATATAGTAATATATAAGGCTCTTCTTGAAATACGTGGGCGAATAACCAATCCTATAAGTCTTTCTGGCTGGATCTCCCCCAATAGACTCGTTTTTGTAGGTGTCCCCGAGAATGCCAGTCATAAGCATAAGAAAGCTCGATCGGAGGTGGCTTTCGGGCTTTCCTTTCTTTAGGAACCTATTTCCTCTGCGCAGATGAGCCCCGCCTTTCTATTCTCTTTCAGATTTAACCTTCTTGGTGTCCAAGGCGACTAGCGATAGAGTGGGTCTTCGATACGAGCGAGAAAGGCTTTCCGTGTCTCATGCATTCAAGTCCATGTGTGTCACATAAACCTTCATAGCAAGCACAGAAAGAGAAACCACAGGACTTTGCCAGCCTAGTCCGATCAGTACAGCGTATGAAACCTGTCAGGAATGATATCCGCCACTTCACTTGAATTCTTTATGAGATTCCCCATAGGCACACAAAGAAAGGGGATTCCAAGGAGCCAATATCAAAACACTAGTTCGAGCAACGAGTACTTCTTTCGATACTGGATTTCTTTCTTAGCCAGGCTCGCATTCTGCTTTCTTCCACTTTCTTAGGGATCATCTCAAACTTTCTAATTTCCACCCGTTTGTATGTAGCTTTTTTTTTTGTCTTCCTTTGATTTATTTGCTTTTGTGACGACGGAGACGATTCGGAAAATTCAAACAAAGCAGGAAGAGAGGAATCCATTGGAGCTCGTTCTCCAGGAGAAGGTGCGTCAGTCTCGCCTCGCCTTCCTTTCTGTACCATCATAGCAAGTCTCCTCTACGTGAGCTGCAGTCAGGGAACGTCTTTAGTGCTTTTTGAGACATTATGTTCCATGTCTTTGCCCGAGTGTCTTTCTTTGTTGAAAGAGAACACCTCCCCTAACGGTAACCTTCTCGCTACCCGTTTACTCTTGTTTGACAGCCTTTTTTCGACCTCAGGGGTTTACTCTTAGTCCTCGAAGCTAGCCCAGAATCTCTTCATTCAAAGGGTATTTCCTGGCCGAGAATTCCCCAGCTCAGCTAATAGAATAGAACGTTGTTAGGGATTCCCTTTTTGGGGTAATAAACTAGGGTACACCGGGTCCCAAGCCCCCAATACGGATAGGATATTAGAATATTAACCGGAATTAGAAGACTGATACCACTGATACCAAACCTAGTGCCGGGGGTTGATACCCCTCGTCTGTCTAATACTCCTTACGGAGTCTCAAACCATCGTCTAATACCCATAGGGTTTTTCAAAACCTCTTTTTCCCTAGTCATTTGCTGGTTTAATACACCAGAGTGAGTGAAAGGAAAAAAAATTCAATAAGAAAGATCTTATAGCCTCACCGCTTTTTCTTTTATTTTAAAGCTACCTTTTCTATTCTATTCTCGAAGGGACCAGGCTAAGAAGAAGCCGAAGGAGGGGATAGGTCCCCACTCCACTAGACCGAAGGTCCCACGGGTTAGCTGAAGGTGGAAGTCCAAAGCTTAAGAAGGCAAGGGTTGAAAGAAAGGAAACTTTGGTTAGAGACAGAGCTACTCAGAGCTCTTAGGGACCACTCGAGAGGCGTACCACCATGGTCTTTCTCTATTGGACTGAACTTCGATGGAAAATGTATTCTTAGCTCATGAGAAAGAAACTGACATCATTGAGATTGAAATGGTTTGAAACTCGATTTTCCCTTAGCATTTCATGCTTATTAGAATATCGTATTCTAAGGTCATACTTATCAGACCGATATGGCATGCTTGGCATTTCATGCTTAGCTCTATTCCTACCATCATTCTTCTTCTTCGAATTCCATTTCATTCTGAGGATCCTAATTGCATAAGAAAAGAAAGATTGACAACAGCATAAGTAAAGCCGTTCTCGTCAGTAATTGCTCTCATCCTCTCCCATGCTTGGACAAGGTTCTTAACCTTGTTTTTCTATTTTTAGTAGAAAGTAGAATCTAGTTCTTATACTTTGCTTTTCTAAGCCTCTCTCCTTAGTTTTAACACATTGACTTGGAATTCCGCTATCCGGGTCGGTGCCGGACTCCTTTGTGAATCAGTCCCTTTCCCTGTCTTCAAGAGTTCGGTTAGTTGATCGATAAAGCGGCAGGACCGTAAAGCTTAGCCTTGAGTTGGACTGCGGTCCCGCGAAGCTGGTATCCTCAGACCGCCTAAGAGACTTTCCGACTGTCGAAGGAAGGAAGTTCACTGCTTCTTTAACTTTAAGCAGCAATTATCCGATCAAGGCCACGCACAAAAGAAGATGTCTCGAATGGGATTATTTAAAGGCCAAACAGCCTATATAAGATAAGAGAAAGAGTGCCTCACTTTATGGTTTGGTTTAGACTGAAATCTTTGTTTTTCCGGGGTATGAAATCGCTCGACTGAAAGGAGAGAGAGGAAAGCGAAGCGACCAAAAGAGGAGGAGGGCGGTAGGCTAGACAGGGTGTCAAGAGCTTGATAGTCGAATAGGTAGAGAGAAATTCGACTATTGATTTTCAATCAATCAAGGAATGGTTCCAGAATCCTGGTAAAAAGTCTTCTTCTATATGCAATCATGAAGGTGCTAGTGAAATGCTCAATCACTTCATTAATAAAATGTTTCGCTCTAAAGGGCAAAAAAATCCACTGTGGGGGATGGGGTCCGGATGGACATTAAGACTCAAATCAGGCGATTTAACAAGATTGCCCATGCCTGACTCGGCAATTTCGCGTCCTTGATATGACCGATCATCTCCTTCGTTACCTAATTCTCTAGACAGAGATCACATCATGGTAAGCCCCTATTAGATGGTAGTTCCATGGTTCTAAAGATGCATGAGATGTTCGCCAGCGTAGAAAGAACCCAAAACTCCTAATTCACTCAAGGGTCACCCAGAGGTTTTTTCATTGCTTTTTTGCTAACGACATCATTCTCTTCGCAGAAGCCAGATTGATAGCTTTCAACCACTTGGAGGGACTATGCAAGCAAGTGATCTATTCCTAGAAATCCTAGACGATAGGAAGGAGCTCTTTCAAAGTAACTATCTCTATCATAAAGCAAGCTCAAGGCTAGGATGAATTAGCTAACGAATTGACTAGGAGAATGATTCTTGAATAAGGTGAAACTTTTCCTATTTCCCACTCTGTGCTCTCTTTGACCACTACTCACTGATTAGCTGGGAATCTTTTTGCTTCTTGCCAGTTAGCTCTCCAGGTAGCGAAGGCAGTTACTGATTCAATTCTTTCGTAGGGGCAGGCTCATGGCGATACGTTCTTTAAGTAGAGTCTCTATAATCTAGGTCTCAGTAGACGGAATTAGTCTGGTAAAGCTCTTGGGGCTAGCTCTTGGTCTGGGGAAGCAGTGTACTATCTAGGTAGAAGATCTCCAATCATTAGCTCTGGTTCACGGCTAAACGTTGTAGGCCTAAGCACAGTTGTCGCTCTTGGAGTCTGATCAGTAGGTCTGGAAAGAGCCTTGTCGTCGTATCAGCAAGAGCACCGGAACAAGATAAGCATAAGCAAAGACAGGCATAATCGTAAGCGGCTCTAAGTCTTCTTATCTTTTATAAGTGCTTTTGCCCGTCCCTTAGCCAATCAAGCCTTATCCCTGTCCTGCCCTAGACTAGTCCTCTGTCAGCTAGGAATCACCATGGCAAAGGAGGGGCGCGAAGTAGGACTTCTATATCAGGGGTGAAGCACGGGCTCAGGTCTCGAATCAAAAGGTGGACCATTCATCCTTACTTATGGTAAGGAAGAACTCCTTCTAAATCGCAGATGTATTTGGTCTTAAGAAAGAAAGCCGGCTTGTGCTGGTCCCTTTCTCTGGTAGGCCCGATTGGATGAATATCTCGTGCGGAGGTATGAAAGTACTAGGCTCACTACGCTGGAAAAGTCTGCTATAGTTCGAGAACGCAGAGGTGCTGAGCCAAGAAGCTCCACACAAGTAGCTCTTAAGTTAAGGCAGTAGTTGTGGTACAACGAACCTGTCAATCCATTCATCTGAGGAGTTTACCTTCTTAAGTACCTTAGGGCTGTCATCTTAGAAGGGATGGCGTGCTCTCAGGCTTGGGTATGGAGAGCATATGTGGTAAAGGGGAAGCTGTGAGTAGACCCCTTAGTCTAGTATCGGTGGTAGGGGATTCCATCTACATAATTTAGCCATAGGGTAGTAAAAGGAAGAGGACGAGAAGACTCAGATTAGAGATCAGACATAATAGCTGTAGTGAGTCTGCCCAGAATAGATAAATACGAACGAGGTTTTTCTCAGTCAGCAGATGGGCAAGAATCTTGAACTCATTCTTTTCCCCAGTTCTGAAAGAGTCTGAAGCGAAGATGGCAAGGGAAGAAATGGCACGTAGAATGAAGGTTGAGTACTCTGAGTCAACAGGGCTGATTGGAAAGTCGCAAAAGAGCGAACCTTCCCTATCGTTAGAGACCAAAAGCACCCTGACTCGTACGAGGAAGGCTTGACTAACTCCCTCACTTCCTGACTCAACCAAGTCAGTAATAAAGAACCTTACAGTAGTATCCCGCCCGCGGATCTCACGCATAGCTGCTCACATCCGGAAAGATGGCCAAGGTCACCCTTCCTGAGCAGTGACCTCCTGCGACACCAGCAGGGGCCTCCCTCATTATCGCGAAATGGGCCGCCTCACACGTCATTTCATGCGAAGAGCCACCTGCAGCGCCTTGTCTTTTGGGCCTCTTCGTCTGCTGCTTGGTCTAGCCTTCCTGACAGCGGGCCGTAGGAACGGAGTTGATAGGACAGAACTCCAAGGGGATAATAGGGAATGCTCTAGTTCTCACTTTGGCGGTGAGTTCAACCAAAAGAAAGTCAGAGTGACTCGCCAGAGAGAGGAAGCAACTATCTTCAGCCGTTCTCTTGCCAAGGTCGGGCTTTCTTCCAGGCAAGAAGAAATTCCAAAACCTAGCCTAAGGTATAGTCCCTTTTTTTCGGAGTTGTAATCAATGAAATTAATAAGAGGGGACTTTTTCCAATAGAAGAAGGACCTCCTATCCATCATAAGCCTGAGCCCACGATCTAAAGTAGGAGTTTAAACTCTTGACCGAGGTTATGAAAGAGTAAGCAGCTTTCGAAGTCCCATCCCAAGATCTCATTAGTGGTCAAAGGTGAAAGATAGGAATCAATTAATTAATTAATTAATCCACCCACTATCAATCGAAGGGTAAGCCAAGCAAGTTGATGAATGTGAATTCTATATAGAAGAATTTCTATTCCGATTGAGGTCACGGGATCAATAGCTTAGTCCGTGCGCAGGCCCGGCTTGCTTGATTGAGTGCCTTCCTGAGGGCTTTCTATGCCTATGAATGATAGAGGGTCTGTCCGCTTTTTTAGGTCTATTTCGGACTTTAATAATTCTTATTCGTCTTTAAGATCTGAGACGGAAATCTATGAGTGCTTGCTCAACGACGACGTCAAGGTGGGACTATCCCAGGTGAAAGGATTAATATTTGAAATTCATTCTTTTTAGCTTTCTCATTAGCCAATTCACTAGCCGCTTGTAGATTCCTCAAGACAGATCCCACCATCCAATGAAGATTGTACTGGAAAACGAACATCAATTCTTCATGGAGTTTGATCAGCTTTTCCATCTCTGGAATAGGGGGGGATCAGATACAGGAGTCTATGTAAGCGCCTTTGCTAGTCTACTCTACCGAGATTATCCCATACGCAGACTCGAGGAGACGCACTCTGTACTCTAGGACCGATCCTCCCATATTTTAGATGTTTTGCTTCTATCTTCTGGATGATGGACATATCCATCTTGATTCCTTAAAAGGTCCCCGAAGGACTCCTAGACGATTAGAAAACTTCTCTAACTGATGGACAAGGTGCAGATATCGGCTCCCGGGTTAAAGTCGCAGAAGTGAACAGGGGAGAGGGGGCTACGAGACAAAGATTGATAAGTTCCAGAACCTCTTTCCCCACCCGAACCTTTCCTCGAAGAACCCCTTCCTTTGAAGCAAGCGAACCGAAGCACCTAACCCTCAGTCTGAGCTCTCTGGATCAGTCAGTCATCAATAGTGGTCCTGGTAGTGGAATAAGAGTCCCAAGTAAGATTGCAAGAATAGTCCCATGGAAGATGATTGCCTAGAAGAAGCTGCCCTTAATGCGAGTGTGATTAACGCGTATGCTCAGTTCCTACACACAACTATACTCTGAAGGGATGCTGTGCTCGCATAAAGACCATCAAGTTAGTCTCGTCTAATTCTCGCATCTCTCCTTGATCTCAAGTATAGAAAGAACACCATATAGGGAAGATCTTCTCCTTTTGAATATGTGCGTGCTTGATCTCATAAAGATCTTACATTATTTTATAATCGTCTGAAAAAAGGGCTTTTTTTCATTCTTTTGATGATATCAAAGTTATAGATTGGTAAAGTGCTCAGAGTATGGGTATGGAGGTACCCGCCCGAAACTATAGGGCTAAGGCCTATAAAGAAAACGAACAAAATCTTCCCCCTTCAGGTGTGGCTTAGCATTAGGAAGTTCTTATAGAATGCGTTGTGAGGGAGGGAATATCCTCTCTAAGAAGCTGCTTCTTCTGTAACAGCAAAAAGAAAGGGCCGGCTATTCTTTTTGTTCAATGAAAAAGCATTCGTTCATAGTCGCTAAGAGGAAGATCATCTTCTTCTTATTCAATGCTAGCTCTGACCTAGCCCCCCATAGAATAAAGGCTTCGAATCAATGCTTTGACCGGGAATACCCCTTTTCTCTCCTAGCCTTGCCCAAGTGGGAATCTCAGATGTGAAAAAATCCTCCTCCCCAAGAGCTCTGCTAACACAGGCTAACTACTAAAAGGCATGGGCAAAGGGGAATGACTGACTATAGCGCCAGCACTTTCCTGATAATCTCCTTATTCTAGTTTACCCTGACTTCTATCCCAATCTCAGGGGACTTCCTTCAATTCCAAGATCCTGACTCTCATTCCCAAGCTGGAAAGAAGGGCAGGGGAGCCAATTGACATTGCCTAGTCGTAGTCGTGCAGCATTCGTTAGTTAGCTGTTTAAACGCTTAGTATAAAACTCATTTCAAGAAGCTTGAGAGAAGGAGAAGCTAAGACGCCAGGAAAGAGGAGAGTCCGCAAGAGAGGACGGAAGGTACCAAATGAGGGCTTTTTAAATAGTCCATGAGCTCTAGTTCCGATTCTGCCTGCGATTACTTATTCGAACTTCCTTCTAGCTAGTAGAGCAGACAGACCAAAGAAGGACTAGAATTAACCCGAGGGGCCACCGGAGCTATCCGCGGCAATATTAATTGGTGTGATTATTCATATGAGTTCCAGATCGATGAGGCTTTGAAAAAGTTGCTACAGCCGGTGGACCTGCTTTGCTTTTACTTAAGTTCTTCTTTTATCCCAATAGGTAAATTAAGGCTTTTAACTAGCAGTTTTCTTTCTCTTCACGAGAGTACTTCGCTTATGCTGCTTTCCGTAACTCGCTACAAAAGGAAGAAGACCTCAAAAGCGCACTCAGACTCGGTAGCAAGAAGCGGCTTGAAGACGCCGGAGCGGAGGGCGTAGGAAGTTGAGAAGCTGCTTGCAAGTGAGTGAGAAAGGTTTCCCTTTCTAGTAAAGGTCAAGCACCGGATTCAGGTTTTGTTTTAGAGAAAGAGTTTTTCAATGTAGTTGTTAAATCAACCATGTCCGCTGGAAAAGAATAATGAAAAAGAGAAGCTCTATCGGCTCTTCCTTTCCCATATCTATATTTATTTAATAATAAAGGTCAAATTCTGCTTCTAGAACAGAAAGAACTAAGTCTAAAGCAGATGAACCAAGGGAGTACTGGAGCTAAGCGAACCAAGGTACCCCCTTACCTTTCCCCCCAGTTTCTCCTCATTTGAGCCTGTATTTTAAGCTTTAAGGTAATTTTTGAGATAAGTGTGAGCAGCGCGCTCTATGTCATTAGACACCGGGTGAAATTCTTGGGTCTTTCGGTTATTTTGTCTTTGTTGGGCCTCAGACCATAGCTACTTTGGCTTATCAGACATGAGCCATAAATTTCATTTCGGCTCGGGATCGAGCTTGCTCGTAGAAAAACCTCTTTTACTTCTGTAAGTTGGCATAAGCATGGAACTATCTTTTAAAATGGACAACAATGGCTAGGCCCTCTGTATCAAACATTTGTAATTAACTACTGAAGAACGGAGAATAGCTTGCTGGTTTTATGGAGGGCAGGTAAGGCTACCGACTTGGCCTGGCCTACTTTGACTACTCTTTCATTTTGAAGAACGAAATCGCGGTCTGGGAAACTAATCTATTTGTCTGAAGTTTTTGGAGCATTCCGATCCACTTGCAAGAGCAGTACAGGCATCACACCGTATGCTTTGCTTTTACCTTACCTACGGGCATGATGCTCTTTTTCAGGCTGAAGTTTTGGTTCTCTCGATTAGAAGAGCCATGCAGAAAAGTATAACTCTGTAAGAGTCTCAATAAGCAATGATTATGGATTTATAGCAGTTGACTACTCTTAAGGCATACCCTCAAAGTGTGGCTCGAAAGGAATGTTCGACCACAGGTTTTCCTGGAAGGTGACTTAGTCTGGAAGCAGATTCAGCCTGCCCGGAGTAACCAGAGCAAGTTCTCTCCAAAGTGGGAAGGACCATTCGGACTCAAGAAGCTTCTACAGTTTTCAGAAGCCGTACAGATCCTATTATCTTTCTAATTCAGACGGGGGCACAGCGTTGACGTCCTTGGCTTGGGTCTAAACCTTCGTTGAAGAGTTTCAGTTAGGCAGCTCAACCGCCTTTAGAATACTCTTTGAAAAGACAAAGGAAAGGCTCATTTATACTTGGCACGGAATCGAGCTAAAGTCTTAGTCTTCTTACAAGAGATTTCAGATTTAGCCCAATCCGAGTTTGTGAACCGTAATGCGGCTTCATACATCTTCTAATATAGAAGCCCCTTACCTAGTTAGTAGCTTCTTATGCTTGGAGATACTACCTAGCTGATGGATCCAACTAGGACAGTATGAAGGCGCAGGTTCTCTTATCCAAACATCGGGTGAAATTGGTCCAGCCTAGAAGAAGTAGGAAAGAGAAATGGTAAAATTACAACAAGAAAAAAAAAAAGAAAGATGTTGCTAAATCGCACACATGTCAGAACAACACTTAGAGATAGGGCAGCACCAGGAATGGATAGAAAAGGTTCGATGTCGCTACGGGTTGGGGAAAGATTGATTTTGGAAAACCCATTTTCGTATTCTAATTCATTGGGAGCAGCTACAATAGCTTTAACGGCAGGAGCGGAGTCCCCTTTTTGGGGATACATCCTAAATGGGCTAAGCACTCCATATAATATAGGCAGAAATGCCTGTTTTAGACCCCAAGGTAGCGAGGGTGCCTCAACATGCCATGCCTTAAAATGCGTTTTTATGGCTGATGCTCCGAAGTGATGGGTTTTCGATGCTCCGAAGTCGGGGAGAAGGAGCAGCAGATAGGGGTTTAGCGCTAGGCTCGATGTAATTGGGCGGGTTGCTTTCTCCCTTAATTTAAATAAATGCGGTATTCTTCCTTCCCAAGCATTAAAAAAGAAGTAAGGGGTCAAAGCTACGAGATGGAAAGCTTATTAGAAAGCAAAGCCCAAACTCAAAGAGAAAAAGGGTAATTTGGCTGGGAGAGATGGAAGCTCACTTTTTAGGCCCTAAGGATTTCCCAAGGCCAAACCCAACCCGTAAGCGAGAAAGAAAATCCAATAAGAGGCTGGGGGATGTGGTTGACTTCGATCTGGGAATTCATCTTTCTCTTCTTTTGAACTTTACTTAGAGATTGAAGCTGTAAAACCATAGTAAACGGGTACCGAGAACTCATTAAAGGCATGTAGAAGCATGCTTTCCCTATCCCTAGTCAGCATACCAGGAGTGAGTGCATTAATGCGGTTCCAATCATCCATCTCCGATTGAACGAATCTCCCTCTCTTCATTGTAGAATCTTCTTTCAGAGGTCGAGATTGAAGCTTATAAAGCACCTTTAGGCTACCAATAAGGTAATCGCCAAATTGGAAGAAGAGGAATGAAAGAAGAGCTTATTCGTATTCAATGCTAGCCGACCCAGATCCGCATCAGCGAGTGGAAATCAGTCGAAGTGTAGTATGTTGAAGGAGTGGTAACTAAGAAAGCAATGCCAAAGTCCCCTAGAGAAGAAGCAAAAAGAGAAAGATGGCTCAAGTGAAACGACTTGATGAGCTAGTTTTAGTCGTGTACGATCGTACACCCTGTTAGCTTTCAGACTTCGACGCTGTGAACAAACTCCTTGCGCTAGCAGCACCAACTGAACGAACCAACTGCTTTAGCAACAGTAGCGAATAGTTTTTTTTCAGCTAACAGGGAAGGGAGATTAAGAACATTTTTTTCTGAAAGTAGCAGTCGTTGGCGAAAGGACGAAAACATGAATAAAGCTGAATTGCTTTCAATCGGAGAAAGACTCAAAATGGCTCCACCCCCCAGGGATTCAACCAGCAGCAGCTTATTCACTGTGGGGAATGAACGAACCTGTCTCAATTCATATAAAGTAAAGTATAAAGCAAAAAGAAAGAGGGAACTTTTTTAAATCCGATGCAATGGCTACTCTCCATTGTGGGTCTTTGGCTGCCGAGGAGTAAGAAGACGGCTCAATAGGCAAGGATTGTAAAGTGGCAGGACTGAGGGCATATTTTGATTAGGTTTTCGAATGCTTTTAAACAAGCTTTGCTCGAGCGTATTTCAAGACCTTGCCTTAGTCAAGGTGTGCAGCGTATCAGTATCAGTGCCAAGAATAGTTTCATTGTCAGGTTCGGAGATCGGGATCGATCGAGTGGCTTCCGCTTGCCTTTCTTCTTTCGCCAGTTTCAATACCCTCAAATCAATGCAAGCTTGTATGAGACTATACTGCCGTCCCATTCTTGAGTGAGCTTAAACGCCGTGCGACTTGGAAGAAACGAAAAGCGCTCCCGCCGCTGCGAGACAGTAGCAGATCGTCACGTAATGGAGAATCATTTTTTTCTCATACCAACCGAGAAACCCGTGTCACAAAGATATCGAGACAAAAGCAGAATCAATCGCTCGATTCGCTATCACTTTCGGCTTGGAAACCCATTGCGTTGTATAGGACTGCCCTGACAAAATTTAGAATGGGATCGTCTGTTGTGACCAGATTCTCTAAGGGGTCTGTCCTTCGGCCTTCTTTCTTTCTGAGACAGAGGAGAGTGCACATCTTTTCCATTGTGTTTACTGTTGGCCACCCTTTTTTCTTGTCTAATCATCGCTTGCTCCTCTTTAAAAGAGCTTAGGTGGACCTAGCCTTCGTCAACCGGCGCTGCTTCTGATCCTTAGCTTAGAAAAGGAGAATAGGAACTAGGCACGGCATAAATGGATCTTGAACTCATTCCTTTTTGGATACTGGATACTGGGAATGTAACTAATGAAGAGCATATGCTTTACACATGCAGGTTGATCAGTTCGCCCTTAATTTGAATTTCAAATAAATCAGAAGAGTTGGGATTGAGCTTTCACTGTTCTCAAGTCTCGTCTCGGTCTTCTGGAAATGGAAGGTAGTTCTGTGAGCCAATTCCGTGAGGCGAGGGTGAGAAGAAAAACTCCTCATCTGAGCTAGAAAGCTCTTAATATAAGACAGATCTAGGCTAGGACGAAATCCCACTTTCTTGATGTAGTTCCTAAGACTTGAATCAAGATTGCTGCCATAGGAGCTCGGAAAAGGGCTAGTGTCAATTCGAATCCCTTCAAAAAAAATTCAGAAAACATACGCACGAAGACCAAAAGGTGCCACTCTTACGCCAAGGAAAAACCTACCACCGAACCAACTCTCCGCTAGAAAGTGTTAC
>CANYCX010342211.1:0-11361 GCA_948193385.1 Breynia disticha f. nivosa | reverse complement strand
ATCCTTTAACCACATCAACCTTCCCGTTTAATACTTTCATATCTACATTGGTCTTTTCTTAAGCAATGTTGAATTGTGTACTCATAATCTTTTATCATCTTTAATCATACCCTTCTATTTCATATTTAACTCTTTTTAGATCGTCAATAATTTAGATATCTGAAATATCTTCTCCTTATTTAAAGTAAACACTACTGCAAGAAATTCTTTATCACATACTAGATAATTTATCTCATATGATCCGAGTTGTCTAAAGACTTATACAATAACTTTTCTATTTATATCAACCTATACTCCAATCTTAACTACCATTCAACCTTACATCTTCTCAATCTTTCCATAATTACACAAATTACAAGAACTAAAATAATATTGTATCTACATTTTTGTTCGTCGAATCTTAGCGACGCTATTCCTTACACTGGATATATTCCTTTTTGAATAATCTTGTCAGTGAATTTCCTATAATCAGGAATTCTTCAACAACTCCTTTATGATACTAAAACTTTTTTGCGAAATCATTTACTAATTATTCTTGAAATCTTCAATTTGTAACACTGTTCAACTCTGCATCAGCGTTTGATAATATTCCTGATTTGATTATCACATATATAAGAATTCAACAAGCATATAAGAAGCATCATTATACTAGGATAATAGCACAAAAAAACAAAAATGCATCAACAAAAGAACACCATTATCGATCAACACCAGAAAAATAAACAGAGGTACATTTTCTCTAAACATTAAATATAGAACACTAAATTTAGTATTTAGTGAATCAAAAACGAAAAAAAGAACAAATATGTGTCCTTTCATTTTATGTTATTGAAAATGATTTAAACACAGTCCTATATTTCTGCATAAACCTGCCAAATAATATTTTTTTATAGAATTCAAAAAATAACAAAAATCATTAATGCATAAGTTTTTTAAGATCTGGATATAAATAGACCACATTTAGAGTCATATAATTATAAAATAATGTACCCATACGTTTCATCTAAATTTTATTATTACAAATTTTTAAAATTTTTAAAACATAAAAATATATTTAAAATAAGTATTAGACAAAAATGGATACATTTTAGAAAAAAAATAAAAAAGTGAAAAAATTATTTTTTTTTAAATATTCTTTAACCTAGATAATATAAAAGAAAAAATATAGGCATGTTTTTAAAATGCACAAAAATAATTCAAAAGTTAGTTTATTAAATTTTTATTCAACAACATAAATATATTTTAATAAAATAAATAATATTAAACCAAAATAGACTCATTGATGAAAATTTTAAAAGGGATTAATTTTATTATTTATATTTAAATTTTTCATTATTTAAAAAAATCAACAATAAACATTTTAAAAAAAACTACAACTAAATACAAATAGATACATTTTTAGCAGGTTCGACAACAAATGGATGAAATCTAGGTATTGTTACAGTATGACAATTAATGTATGGAATAATATTGAAAATTTTCAAAACTACAATGCCAACCGTATGAATATAGATTCATCTTTCAATTTCAACACATTAGTGGAGAAGATTTGTGCAAACTTTAGAATAAACACCTCAAATACAACCGTATGAATATAGATTCATCTTTCAATTTCAACACATTAGTGGAGAAGATTTGTGCAAACTTTAGAATAAACACCTCAAATACAGAAATATCAATAAAATTCAAGATTTTAAGATAATTTTCCACCAATCTCCACAAAAATAATATAAATATGGAGTATTATAAAAATATTAAAGGTAAGAAACAAGATTTCATGAAGTTTTCACTTTATTTTACAACTGAAAATAAAGAGTAAGATCAGCATCTTCTTCAGTCAAGAGAAAAAAAAAGAAAGAGGACACAAATGGACTACAATTATGAAGAAAGAGATATTAAACAATATATAAAGACACAATTAAAATAAATAGACATAAACACTTTTACAAAAATAAGTATAAATATATCAAAACCCTTGCATATATCCTTGATAATATGAAAGTGTAATCTAACATAAGTTTCAAACATACCTTATCATATTGTACTTATCACCTAGTTATGAGAACGAAAGGCATATGTTATATCTAAAATTTCATAGAGATTTTAGGTTTAATAACTCTAATATAAGACTTGCAATGAGATCCACGTATGACTTGTACCATGTAGTGTGTTTATGTGCATATCTAATCCAAATATCATGTCTTAGACATAATTATTTGAGATTGACACTTAATGTTCTTATGTTCTATAGGACCAATCCTATTAAATTAGAGAGAACAGTTGTCTTAATTCACTTGTTATTCCCATAACAGTGATCAACTAGAAATATTCTAAATGAAGCCTCATATGCTTCAAGATCTTACAACCAAATGTCTCAAATATGATAAATTAATTTGATATATCATTTAAGATAGTCTATCAATCAATATGCACAGAAATATAAGAAACATAGAACAACTACCACATTATATTAATAAAAAATAATGTACAACAATGTATTATGAGTATGACTAACACTAACAAAAATAGCATTTATAAATTAAATGAGATATCTCTAAATGTTTTATGAACCTACATTGCTTCTAATCATACCATAAAAATATTAAAAAGTAGCGCTTTTCCTTGAGTGAACCTTAAACGTGCAGTTTTTTTTACATAAAAGCTTGCTTCATTCAACTAAATCGTAAGCCAGACTGGCTTGAATACAACTCGGGCAGATAGCCCCCAAATGTGAAGACCTAATTTGAACCCAACTGCACGTATAAGATTATTTGTTGTAGTGTTCACAATTTTTCTAATAAAAACAACTCTAAAATTTAACAGAGTTGATAATATATCCTTACAATCTATAATAAGTAAACTAAAATACGAGTTGAGAAATGTAGTGTCCAGTATTGCCTTTAATGCAACTTGACAGTTGGATTCCACTATGACATTCTGTATTCTTCTTTCTTTAATCCAGGCTTACCAACGACCTCTTGGTTCAGTGGTAATTTGGGCTGAACTTGGTAGGGCGGACCACGGTTCGATCTCCCGCAACGTCGTTTGGGAGGGAAATGAACCTTAACCCCAAACTCGTTCCCGAACCGGATTAGTCTCGGTCCAGTGGGTCGAGGATACCGGGGCTCAGATCAAAAAAAATGTTAGGGCTTCTCAAATGGCCATAACTTCTAGAATTAATGCATCCATTAAATCTAGAAAATGTTTCACTTGGGCTCCAAGAAACCTCCCTTGTTCGCCTCTCCTAACCATCGAACAACCACCTTAGTTTAAGAAAACAGTTGCATCCACTGTCATGGAGATCCAACCACGTTGTGGTCGACACCACCGCTCTACAATGCTCCTTCGGCCATGCACTAACTCAACACCTTGAGATTCCCCACATGCATCCATGCACGATGAACTTGCAAGCACCGGTAGATAATGCTCCTTGCACTCAAACCTCTTCCTTTCCACTCCTGTCATGTTTCTATTGTGCCACAGTTCCAGGTATATCGCTCAGTTTCCCCACGTATTCTGCCAATTCTTAATAATACACTTCTAAGCCAATCCACAATATTCATCTCCTCACTGTAAGACCTACCAAAACTGCCCTCTCCTACGCTTCTTTAGCCACCCTACACTTTACTAAAGCATGTATTATTGTTTCTAAAGCGTTGTTTCAAAATGGGCACACATTTGATTGGACTATTCGCTTCTAGAATAGACACTCCTTTGTGGGAGAATATTAGCTACAGACCTCCATAGTAAGTTTACCATCTTAAGCATAGCTTTGGCCTACCAAAGACATTTCCAAATATCATTGTCATTGCCCATAGTAAGTTCATCAGACTCATGGATATGTCTATTGATAACTTTGACGAAATAATTGCCAAAGTTATCTACTGGCCAGTGCCATTGATCCTCCACCATTTGATTGCTCAATGGGATACCAAGTATCAAGTCCAGATCTCTCTCGTTAAATAGTTCACTGATCAAGTTTTTGTTCCATATTCTAAAGTTAGTCATCATCAAATCTGCCACTGACAGCTCCTCCATGGACTGAATTATATTTGTTGTGACCTTCCCATTGTCTGAAATTGGAAGCCAATCATCTTGCCAAACATTAATATTTTAACCTGACCCTGCACGAATACGACACTTCTTCCTTATTATGTCATTACATATCCATATGCTCTTCCAAATGGAACTTGGTGAATCCCCCAATTTAGATTCCATAAAAGATGAGTTGGCAAAGTATTTTTCTTTGAGTACTCTCGCAATCAGGAACAATTCTCCAACCTTGATTAGCAAGGAGATCTCCACTAGACTTGCAAATGCACATCCTTTCCCAGTGCATCCATTTAATTTTGTTGTTATTTCCTTGACCTCCCCACCAATATTTGTTCATTAATATGTGAAGATCATCATACATAGAGTCTAGAAGTGTGTATAAGCTCATCGTGTAAATGGGAAGGGCTTGAGCAATTGTCTTCAGAATAATCTCCTTTCCCTCCCGAGATAATCCTCTTCTCTTCCAAGAATCAATTCTGGACTTGAGTTTTTCCTTAATAAACTGAAAGACAACCCTCTTCTTTCACCCTACCATTACCAGCATTCTTAAATATTTACAAAAAACCAGTCTCTTAATGCACTTGCAACAGCGAATTGAATTCTTGCCTGTCATGCTCACCAACATTGTTACTGTATATGATGGAGGATTTTGAGAAATTTACCTCCTGGCCTGGAGCTTCATTGTATTTAACTAATATTTCTTTTACTGACTCTATTTCCTCTTTCCTCACTCTAAAGAATAAGAATGCTTCATTGGTAAAAAGCATGTGAGTAATGCTTGGAGTCGTTTTCTCACTCTGCACCCATGGTATAGACCTCTTCGCTCATAATTCGATATTAGCGCTGTCAGACCCTCTGTAGCAATTACAAATAGATAAAGGGAAATCGGGTCACCCTGGTGGAGTCCCCTCTTTGGGATAATTAGCTAACTTTGTTCTTGCCCCATCATCACTTTGAACCTTAACATCTGTACACAATGCAATAGTAACTCTACCCACTCCTTATAGAAACTCAGTGCCAACATTATACCTTCCAAAAATCCCCATTCAATTTTATTGTAATCCTTCGTTATGTCAATTTTTAATGCTGCTATGTCTTAACTTCTTCCTTTCATAGTATGAATCACCTCATTCACAACGAACACATTATCTGTAATTAGTCTTCCTGCCACAAAGCCACTCTACGTCTCATCGATGATATTCGGAAAAACCATTTTCTGTCTATTAGCAAGCACTTTTGCAGCAATTTTGTAAATCACATTACATAATGCTATCGGTCTTAAGTCCTTCATTGCGGATGTTGTTGTGACCCCCTTTTCATGCAATATATCTTGCATGCTAGTAGATTTTTTGGTTGCCGACTTTCCACTTGCCTTATATCTAAGAGTTCCAAATTTAGAGACTGATTTAGTGCCAGCAAACTCTTGATTCTGTTGCTTCCCATAACTGCCATTATCCCCTCAATCTTCTGTTTCTTTATTTGCATTTGCCTTTCCCTCTTTATTCTCTGAGATTATTGGCTCTGATAGCAACCACTTCCCTCTAAGATTCCCCAGCATATTTTGTCTTGTTGGTGCCTAGAGGATGTCAGAATATCTATCTACACCTTATGTTTTAATGTTGATATATATATATATATATATATATATCTTATATTTTTATTTGAACTTGTATACATAAAATAGATACATTCACTTTTTTATGTGGCATATGATGATTAGTCTGGTTGGACTGAAAAAGCAATTTTTAACAACACTAATAATAAGGGTAAGACTATTCATTCGATCTTAATCCTATTATAATACACAATTAACCATTTTGAATAAAATCTACTAATATCAAGTAAATATGATAAGTAAATCTACATTACTCTTATGTGTGGCTAAAGTGGTAAATCTTTTTATTTACCATGATTCCCTTAAGTCATTTTCTAAATAGTAAAGATAAATTTACTTGTTACGAATGTCATATATTTGCATGTCTTAAAAGCTAAGCAAAACATGTTTCATCCCAATCAATATCAAGTGTTCAAATTGCCTCCTATTTTGGTAACTTTTTGAGGCATCGATCATCAAAACACATGCACATTGTGGATGTTGGTGTGAGTTTGATTATCTTTGTGAGGCAAGATCGGGGTAAGACTTTTATGCCCTAAGCCAGGTAGAAAGAGAATTCTACTTGATACGTGAAAGTTTACGTTGGCTTGATAAAAGGTATGTTGTTTTGTTCACCACCTTAGGTAATAAAAATGAGATGGTATGTCTAACATCAAAGATGTTAATCTCATATTATCCAGGAGTCATGATTGGTGCATGATTAGAACAAAAGCAAGTTCTTACCTAAGTAGCTTAACCTTATAGGTGTATAAGCCAAAGCTTGACTATAAGGTTGATGTGAAAAGTGGATCTTACAACACAAAAGACACTAACATAAATTAATTATGAGATGTTAATTTGATTATGGAACTTAAATTTGATTAAAGACCTTATCTAAACTTCGTTTATTGGATTACTTTATTATAGCATATGAGCACACAATGTATTTTCCTTGTGATCTATTCTAAAATGGAAAGATTAAAACAAAGTTCTTCAAGAAGTTGGGACTCAGTCTCAAGCTTAAGATGAAGCTTAAAGCTCTAAAGGGTGCTAATGGAAATGTCAAACTAAAGCCCATAGAGGAAGCTATAATTGCATCGAAAGGAAAAGGCATAAGTAAGGATAAACCTAGTCTTCAAAGATGTAGTTAGAGTTGTATCTAAAGGAAAGAATAAGAATAATTCCCAATTCAAACCTATTGGTAAAGATCTACTTTCATCTAAGGATGAAGTTTAAGCTAAAACCAAGCCTAAACATCAAGATGAAGAGAACTTGCATTAAATGGTAGAGATGTTGTGATATTTAAAATCACATTAATTCTATAAGATGAAGTAGGACTTGCATATAAAAGGAAATTCCTATCTAAATATGAAGTTAGACTTGTACCTTACGGTAAAGTGAAACTTGCATTTAGAGATTATAAAATGGTTGTGGGACTTAGATCTAAACCAAGTGAAGAGTACAAAAGTTATCACTTCTTAAGTAAGAGAAACTGGTTGCTCTACTTCGATAAAGAGAAGAGTGTGTGCAAACTACAACACAATGTTGAGCATTTATTTAGTGATTGCAACCTCTACATAAAAGAGAAAAGGTGAGAATAGAACCACAGCTTATTAGTTCTAACACTTTTTATAAGGATTGATATCATAATTTTAAACACATAGGTGTTGAATCAGTATGCAGGTCATATATATGGTAAAATGTGCAAGGACCAAGAAATTTGAGAGAGTTGGTAAAATGTGCAAGGACCAAGAAATTTTGTATGAGGAATGGACTAAAGAGTGTTGCCATTGAAATCAAGGATTTCGAATGAACTTTACCCACTAGATTTGCTATTATGTTCTTGCAAAAATGTAGAAACATAATTTCAGTGTCTTGTTTAGAATATGATGGATTTGATTTCATTGTTTGAAATAGTGTTATTAGTATTCATCAATAAATCATTTGACTTAGAGCCTTATGTTAAATGTAGATTTTGTTTACTAGGAAAATTGATAAATTTCCTTCTACAAAACTAGTAAAAGAATAAATGTACAATGGATCTAATTCAAAGAGTTGTATGTAGACTATAGAACACATATTCTAAATAAAGGTTAGACTACTTCATGGACTTCAAGGATTACAATAGTCTTAATGACTATGTGTATCTAAAGAAATATATGAATCCAAAAATTTTTAAAAGTTAAGGAGTTTATGTTAATGTTGTTAGTGTAAGCCCTAGCCTGATACATTGTTTGTAACTCTTATTATTGAGTAATAAAATTGTGAGGCATTATTTTATCACTTTATGTATTGACCTGTGGTATATGTTTGATAAGATATCCAAGAATGTTATTTAAACACTTGAGGTATCATGGTTGAGGACCTTCATAGAAGAACCTGGAAGTTATGAGATTAACATTCTAAATATCCCTAGTTGCTTGTTTCTATGGGAATAGAAATAAATTAAGACTAGTATGAATTTTCTAGGTAATCATGTTCTATGAGTCACAAATACTTTTGATATCTAACAAAGTGCATAAGTACAATGAAGAGCATTGTATTTGGAGAGTGATCACTATTTGCAATGTCAAATATTATCCTTTGATTGAAAATCACTATGTCTCTTGTTGTGATTTTTAGTGTACTTTGACATACGCCTAACGTGGCCATAAAAGGTTGACAAGTATGGGTATGATTGGGTATGTTAAGAATCACAAGTAAGAGCATGAGTGAAGTGAAGGGATTGACCCTCTCATGAAAATGAGAGTAGATATCACTGGTTGCTTAATAGACAAGATTGGGAAGAGTATGACCGCACCAAAATGAAATGATTAGGTCATTCATTCGAACTTATCAATTTTTGTTATAGAGATCAAGAAAAATGATTTAGCACTAAATAAGGGTGTTAACGACATGCCTTATGCTAATCAAGATATTAGAGGTCAAGGGATGTATTTGAATTGTAGTAGGGCTATTGACATCGCTCATCAGCTATTTAATTTAGGGTGATCATAGTGTCGTACTAGAGACTGTCTATGATTTATAAGTTATTAAACTCATTGAATTTATTAAATAAACCTACAGATCGCACATGGATGACAAAAAATCAAAAAGGGTATTTTCAGTTTTTCACCTTAGGTCAAAAATCCGACTATTGGGTTGGATCGGGCATTTTGGCTAATTTTGGTAATTGGGCCCAACAAGTATGAGAAATATTATTTCTCACATGATTTTAAGACAAAGATTATTTGTTAAATATGATGTCTTAAGTGAAAATATGCAAGAAGATAAGAGAGAGAAAATTTAGGAAGCTTGTCTTAAATTAAGATAAGAATAATGTGGGATAAATTAAAAGATAAATCTTGTTTATTTATCCACATTAAAGTCACGTATTTGGAGGGTGGTTTTTGAGGAATTTTATTTTAATTAAAGACTTAACAAAGTCCTAATGTGATTAGGATTGTTAAGTGATTTAATCTTGCAAAACTCTTCTTTATAAAACCAACTAAAACCCTAGCATTCTTTATGAGTGTTGGTCGTCCCTCCAAACACCACCAAAAACCTTGAGCTTCTTCCACCTAGAGATCAAACGTGAGATTTTTAGGGTTTTTCTAGAAAGTGGCGTGAGATTTAGGGGTTGATCATATAGTTTGATCGTCGTTGTGCCTTCCGTTTCACAAGAAACTCATCCGATCATTGACAAACAGGTGAACTGAATTTTTCTTTTGTGCTAGTACACGTTTCCGTTAATCCGTGTGTTAGTTTTGTAGAGGAATCACATTTGGGATTTTTCTTAGTGTCACAAAGGTCGTCTCGAAGTATTTTGAGGCAGTAGTTAACTGTTCTTTGGTAAAGAACTCACAGCCTACAAGAAGAAAGAATAAAAGTAAGTTGTTCTTTTAAACTCTACATTCTTCTATCAACTAGTTATCGTCTAGGATTAAATCTATCTGTTTCTTGAATTTTGGTGAAGATCTTGGCTGGTTTCTGATGTGTTCTTGAGTGTTTTTTGCTGCCATTATTGTTAGAATATGTCAGAAATCCCAACAAATGTAAGCCCTAACTCCAATACAATTGTCTCATATAGATTTTCTTATCATTATATTTGGATGATAAAGATTAGGCAAATACATTCTAACTTTTTTAATCCTTGTGTATAAGGAATTGATAGAATGATCCAAGTTATTAGCCTTGCTCAATTATCAGTGTGAGAAACTAGATAGTGAAACTTTAAGGCCCTAAAATTTTGCATATTTAAAAATGAAATAAATTATTGAATATTTAAAATTAATTAATTTTTGTAAAATGCCACACATAAAAATTCGTTAAAACTTAGACACAATAAAATACTCGGGATTTAAAAATAAATAAATAATAATAATAACAATAAAGAAATAAATAAATTTTTGTACATACCTAAACTCAAAAATTCATTATTGTCAAGGATGTAAATAATTACTAGAGACTAAAATAAATAAAATTCGTACACCTATAAAACTCCGTAATTTGTTAAAAATAAGATGTGACGAATAGATGAAATAAATTTATGTAGGCAACGTGAAACTCAATTTTTAAAACTGTTTATCCGATTATTTAAATCCTTTTTCATAATATATTATAATAAATAGAAAAGAGAGGGAAACTATAAACATATGCATTTTATAAACCAGCCCAATTTACGTTTACAAAAACTCAAAACATAATCAAGCGGAAACAAAAGTAAAATTTGAAATAAGTTTCAAACCAAAATGCATATATATGTACAAAATATGTACAATTAAAAAAATGGAAGCACTCAAAACTGGAGCTCAACCGCAGACTATATCGCTCCTGAAATATGATCACCGCAACTCTGGTCCAGTGGCAGCTATCTGCGTCCTTCACATCATTTAGACAATCAAATAAAAGTGAGTATATTTTTCAATACTAAGTAAGTTTCTTAACACAATTTTAGTGTAATTTTGGTATTATATAACATCTCGGTTTATTATTCTACCATTCTGCACGTAATTTTCCATTTAAAATGATGTGCAGGGAAAATCAGCAGGCCAGCACAAGGGCATGCTGAGGGAACATGAGGTTGTGTTTTTGCCTCTGATTCTTCAGTAGGCACGGTACGTGCCACTCCTGCACAAGGTCATGCTCGTTCTCTGTTTTCAACATTTTGCTTTTGTTTCTCTTCAATTTCAATAGCAAATAAGTTACTTTATGTGTACACTTATTCATCATAAGTTATGTACCAAATCAAATTGTAAATGTTGTCTAAAAACATCATATGAACACAACTTTACTTGCTTTCTTATACAATTATTCCAAGTACCAAATCATACTTGCATATATACTTGCATATAAACCAAATCATACTTGCATATATACATATCAAACCTCGGGGTATTGCTTTCTTTCTTTTTCTTTTCTTTTCTTTTTATTTTTCCCTCGGTCCCAGACCAGCATCAAACCCAGTTCGGCATCAAGCCCAGCTCGGAATATCAACGATCCTAGATCGGTATCGAGATCTCTCTTAGAATAATCCTCATGCCTAGCATAGGATATCAACTAAGTGTCACATAATAAATGCAACACAATGAATGATTGATAAATGTCAATTTGTACTTATATTTCGTATTTTATTATTTGACATTTATCATACTTTTGGTTTAATAGCGTGTTATTTTGGCTCAATTATTATTCTTTTGTGTATTCAGGACTTAGGGCATACAAGTGCGAAATTC
>CANYCX010341792.1:0-11296 GCA_948193385.1 Breynia disticha f. nivosa | reverse complement strand
AAATTGTTTGTAAACATCTTGAGGAAAATGGAATGTAATTATTTGATTTTAAAGATTTAAGTTATTATGCTTCCGTTTTTAATTCTTCATTGTGTTATTAAAAATTTACTTAAACCAAAAACTTGATTTCTGAATTTAAGTATCATTTGTAGGAGGGAAGTATACGCAGATGATATTTAAATTTGGGGGTCACATTTCGTAGGTTGGATAGTTGTATGATAAACACTCTACCACATGTATTTTTAGTACTTGAATGTTATGATTTTGATGTGTAATCTGAGCATTTATCATAGAAAACAATCTATTTATCCCTTGTTTAACATTTCACAGGTTAGAAAACGACTTCATGCAGCTTTTGAACGAAAGATAACAGAAACAGACAAAAGCGGGCACAACTGAAACATTACACGGACAAACTGTGTATTACACGGAATATAAGCAAAAAGTACACGGACATGGATGCATCCGTGCAACCTTCCAGAGTGTTACATGGAGAGCTATCGGATAACACGGAAATAACATAAAGTACATGGACTCTGTTCCTGTTAGTGTACTTGGTTAGTTTTGCGACTTTATTGGAATTGTCACGTGGGAAAAAAGAGGGAATAGAGGGTTTTTGGAGAATCATTCATTCACAGCCACCACACACTTCTATTCCAACATTCTCTCCTCATTCCACCATTTTTTGGAGAGAAACTCTGATTTCTAAGGGAGCCAAGGGCAAGGAACGCGATCAGAATGGAGCATAGTGTAGATTTTAGAGCAGACGGGCCAACTACAGTTAGATCTTAATGAAATTTTCTTCTACTTACGGTTTCTTTGTTCTCTTTTGTGATTTTCTTTCCAATTATGAACTAAACTCTTTTAGACACTTAGGTTAGGAGGAAGTATTGATTGTTGAACCAAAGGTTAGATTTTAATTTTAGTGTTGAGATGTTTGTTGGCTAAGATTTAATTATGAATTATTTTGTCATTGCTAATTGCTTGACGACAGCTTGTAGTTAACATGCTGATTCGTTTAGGGCTAATTAAGAGATCGCATGTACAATAGATCACTCATAATTAAAAGAAGTTGAATGCAAATCTAAATATGGTTTGACATAAATCCTCCTAATCGCATGTAATTGACAAAACATTAATGTAGTGTTAATTAGTTTAACTTAGAAAAAGATTTCAAGTTTCATTAATTAATATTAGACTTTAATTACCTCGAGAGAGAGATTAATATAATTTATGAATCGTCACGGTCTAGTCGCAAACACAACTCTAATTCTATTTTCAATTGATGGTTAAACAATTTTAGGGATTCGAAATCTAAGTGTTGCCTTAGTAAATTGATTTTTACCTCTTAGTTTTCTATTTATGTTCATTTAATTATTAGTTTAATTAGAAGATAATTAATTTAGTTAATCTTCATTCCATTTGGTAGAGTAGATAATAATTAAAGTGAGTACCTAGTAATCTATCTCTGTGGGATAAACACTTGGGGCTCTTAAAGCCAGTAACTACACCGATAGACATACTTGCCTGTGGTAACGTAGGGTAAAAGGTTATCATATTTTTGGCTACGTTGACTGGGATAGATATTAGTTAAAGCTACGTGTTATTAAATTAGTTATCTTTATATTTTATGCTTGTTTTTTAATTTTTGGTTTGTTTTTCTTGTTTTTATCTTTATTTTTTGTTTTTTTATTTTTTTAAGTTTCATTTATTCTTGTAATTTCTGTTTGTTTTATTTTCTTTTTCAAGAGCTACGTTGGGTTTTTTTAGTTCTTGCATATAACAGGTAGTTTATGGCCCACACAAATTCAATAGGACTAGTTGATTTTGATTCAGAGATTGAAAAATCTTTTCACGCTTGGTTGAGAAACAGAACACAAGGGATAGAAGAGGATTTAGACACAAAAACAGATATGGTAGAAGAAAAATTTGATTTGCTGGATAACCATGATGTTTACCAAAATCCATTCTACTATGTCGGCTTATACTAGGCAAAGTCTAAATGGAGCTGAGTCAACCATTGTTCATCCTACACTTGCTACAAATAACTCTGAGATCAAGCCAAATCTTATAAATATAATGTAGCAAAATGCACTGTTTGACGAATTACAAGATAAGGACCCAAACACTCATATCGCCAATTTCTTTGAGATTTGTGACATGCTTAAGATGAATGGAGTAACTGGTGATAAAGTTACTCCCATTTACTTAGAGGAACAAAATAAAATTATGGCTACAATCTTTCCCTAGGCAGTCCATCGTGATATAGGATGGGTTGGCAGAAAAATTTTTGCAGAAATATTTCCTGCCGGCAAAGACTACAAAAATGAGGAATGATATTTCCTCATTTGTTTAACAGGACGGAGAATCATTATATGGCACGTGGGAGTGATTCAAGGAATTACTGAGGAGATGCCAACACCATGGTCTCCCTATTCGGCTACAGGTGTAACCCTTTTATAATAGACTGAATGTTAGTACCGGACAGATGATTCATTAGCCAGTAGAAGGAACACTTAATGCTAAAACACCAGAATCCGAACAAGAATTAATTGATGAGATGACAAATGCATAATTTTGGACGCTAAATGCAAATTTGGACGCTAAAGCGATGGACGCTAAGGCTAATTTAGTGTCCATGCGGATGCAAATTTAGCATCCACGTGGTTATAAAATTTAAAATATTACTAATTAAATTAATTATCTTTATATAAAAACTAATTTACTACCTGATTATGAAATATTACTTAAAATCCTACATAATAAAAAAATACAATTTGTACTTAAAATAAGTCATGGTTTACTAAAAAATATCTTATTTGTAACAACAACAATTAAATAATTAGGCAACATCTATAATCATAAAAACTATAATGTAAAGTAAGATAACTTACGTTAGGTACATGTTCTCCTAAATCAGAGAAATCTACTGAGCTTATAGTGAATTTGAGGTGAAAATAAGAAGGAAAGAGAAAGTAATGCTTAAATAGGGGTGAACATGGACTATAATTAAAATAATTAGCATTCACATGGATGGTAATTACAATAATTAATGTCCACGTGGATGATAATTACAACAATTAGCATCCATGTAGACACTAAATTAGTGTCCACGTGGACACTAATTTTGTGTCTCTTATGGGGCACAAAATTAGTGTCCATGTGGACACTAATTTAATATCCCTTATGGAGCACAATATTTTTACAAACATAAACTTAGTTTAATTTCAATATAAGAAATAGAATTCAACAGTGAATTCTATTCTATTTTCATTTTTTGATAAGTTTTTGACTTTTTTCTTGGTTTGATTTTTCTGGTAAACTTGAGTCTTAATTATTCATAAAATGTGTTTATTTGGTTCCTAGGTTAACTGTAGTAGTTTCAAAATGAATTTTATGCATTGGGCAATCAAGTTCATGAAGTTTTTGTCAATCGAATTAAGTTTCTTTTATTTCGTCGAGATTACATAATAGAATAGTGCAAGTTACGCTCGAAGTTACTTATTCATTGTCTTTCTTACATGTGTAATTTTTTAATTTACATGTATCTTCTTATTACACTTAGTGCAAATTAAATTATTACTAGCCTTGTCAAATGTCCCTACAAAATTAATACATAACAAAGGCCCATTATTGAGCCACAACCACCAACTCAAAAAATAATCATCAAAACCCTATTAAACTTTCTTCCTTTAGCTTAAAAAATCCTATAAGTGTTTCTTCCTTTAGCTCACACACAACAAATAAGACCCTATCAATATGACTTAAATGCAACCACCAAATAAAAAAAACCCCATCAAAAATAGATTTGAATCATCGAATGTCAAACCTCAAACACTAAATTCCTCAATTTTCAATTGTTCATACAACAAAAAAAATTCATTCACCAAACTTCATTCATTGATTCTTAACCTTAAAAGACATATACATCACAAACAAAAATTCAATAAAAATCAAAAGATCAACATCTACACTCAACAATAAACACAGAAACATAAACACAATAAAATCTTATCATTAAAGTTCAGTAAGGTAAGTTTCACACTATAAACTTGAAATGCATGAACATAGGAATTATTATTATTACATTTTTGTGTTTCAAAAAATATTTTTGTGATAAAAAACTGAAACCCTATTATAAATCAACAATTAACAAAATATAAAAAAAGTTTTTGTTTATAATATTCGATGGTTCTATCTCATTTAATCAAAAATTTAAACAAGACATAATTGCTAATGTTTTTTTATATGAATAGGATAATGAAAACTTCCTGTTCTAATATATTTCAATATAGATGGTAACAACATAACAAAAGGGGGATTGATGAATTCAGACACAATATTTCAATAACTTGAGGACATAATTAGAAAATTGTTCAAAAATAAATCAAGAACCAACTTTTATTCAAATCACATTCAACTTATCTGAAGGGATTCAACTACTTCGAGTTAAAGATGATGACGACATGAATTTCTACACTCAGCTAAAGAAAAAACAATGATCCAACAAACTATCCATTGCTTGTAAGGTCTTTGCATCAACAACTACAAATTGAATTACAAGATATAACTACAGAAACATAAAGTTTTCTATCAAGGGACATTTCAACAACACAAAGCATACAACACTCAACAATTTTGGAATAATGAAATATACTACAGTAATGAGTAAACAGATTGTTCAGGAAACGAATGAAATTCAAGAGCAAATTAATGAGTTAGAAGAAGGTTATACAATTCAAGACAACAAGGAAAGAGATATCAAAGAAGAACAAATTTATAAAGACAAAGACACATTGAAGACTGTTATTAACATTTATGAAATTAAAAAAACTTTTAGTATAATTTAAAAAAGTCTTGTGAATAAACATTAAATGAACATTTCATAATTGGGAGTATTTTAACCAAAATGCATAACATGAAACCTAAGAAAAAAATACATTCATCATGAACAAGCAAATTAAAAAATTATAACTAACACTTAAAATAATTAATGCAACAATTTGAAAACAAAACAACAACAAAAACAAAGAAAATTTAATTTATAAGTTTAAAAGAAGTAAATCAGTAACACATTACTTTTTGTGAATAAACATGCAAGTAACTTTTTATAATTTGAGATTAATTAGGTAGTCAAAGTTGATTAAAATCTTATATTGAGTAGATTATGGATTTTTTTAAAAAAATAAACATTAAATTAACATTCTGTAATTGAGAGTATTTTAGTCAAGACACATAACTTAAAACCTAAGAAAAAATACATTCATCATGAACAAGCAAATTTAAAAAATTAAAACTAAACCTTAAAATAATTAATGCAATAATTTGAGAACAAAACAGCGAAAAAAATTAAATCAAAATAACATAATATTGAACCTTTTAAAAGTTCATTTTAATTTTAAAACAAGTAAAAGTTGATTAAAATTTTATATTAAGTAGATTATGGATATTTGTCTTTTGTAAATAAACATTAAATGAACATTCCACAATTTAGAGTAACTTAACAAAAACACATAACATAAACCTAAGGAAAAACCATTCATCATGAACAAGCAAATTTAAAAAATTAAAATTAACACTTAAAACAACTAATGCAACAATTTGAAAATAAAATAATGAACACAAAGTTTAAACCAAAGTAATTGAATGTTAAACGTATTAAAAGTTGATTGTAAGTTTAAAGAGGTAAATTAAGAACACATTACTTTATGTGAATAAACATTGAAGTAACTTTTTGTAGTTCAAAATTAATTAAGTAGTCAAAGTTGATTAAAAGCTTATATTAAGGAAATTATGGATATTTGGTTTTTTTATAAATAAACATTAATGAACATTATGCAGTTGAGAGTATTGTAACAAAAACATAGCGTGAAACCTAAGAAAAAATTTATCATGGACAAAATAAAATTTTAAAAAAATATAATTAACACCTAAAAATCATTAATGCAATAATTTGAAAACAAAACAATGCAAACGAAGTTTAAACTAATGTAACAGAATGTTAAACCTATGAAAAGTTAATTATATTTTTAAAAGAGATAAATTGGGAACAAATTACTTTATGCAATAAATATTGAAGTAAGTTTTCATTGTTTGAAATTAATTAGGTAGTCAAAGTTGATTAAAAGCTTATATTAAGTAGATTGTGGATATTTATTTTTTGTAAATAAATAATAAAGGAGCATTCCCCAGTTAGGAGTATTTTAACGAAAGCACATAACATAAAACATAAAGAAAAATTACATTCATCATGAACATGCAAATTTAAAAGATTAAAACTAACACTTAAAACAATTAATGCAACAGTTTGAACATAGAACAATGCAAATGAAGTTTAAACCAAATAGAATATTAGACAAATTAATAGTAGATTATAAGTTTAAAATGAGAAAATCAAGTACGCATTACTTTAAGTGAATAAATATTGGAATAACTTTTCTTAGTTTGAAATTAATTAGATTGTTAAAGTTGATTAAAAGTTTATATTAATTAGAGTCTGTAGATATTTGTTTTTTGAAAATAAATATTAAACAAACATTATGCAATTAGGAGTATTTTAACAAAACAAAACATAAACACTAAGGAAAAATAAATTCATCATGAACATACAAATTTAAAAAACTAAAATTAACACTTATTATAGTTAATGTAACACGATTTTAAAATAAAAACAATGAAACAAAGTTTAAACCTAAGTAATAGAATGTTCAACTTATTAAAAGTAAATTAAAAGTTTAAAATAGGTAAATCAAGTACACATTGGTTTAAGTGAATAAACGCAAAGTAACTTTTTGTAGTTTGAAATTAGTTAGGTAGTTTATATTTAGTTGATTAAGTATTTTTTTTGTTAATGAACGTGAAATTAACATTCTATAGTTGGAAGGATTTTAATGAAAATATAGAAAATAAAACCTAAGAAAAATTCATTAATAATGAAAACTATAAATTAAAAATAGTTAAACCTAACAGATTTTAAATATTGAAACAAATTTTAAAAATGCAAAACAAAAACTACATAAAGTAAAAATCATAGTAAAAATACAAAAAGAAACCTTAAGTAAAATAATAGATAGATTAAATAAATAAAAACATAAACAGAGAAAAGAACTGAAAGATGAACTTGAAATGACAGAAACGTATATAAACAATCAATCGATGTATTTTACGATGAGATGTTAATTTTTTTTTCTTTTACTTTGAAGAAGAAGCTCTGAATGTCATATTTTCACAGATGGAGAGCCTGAAAAAATACGTCAAAATGTACTAGAAAAAATTTAAGAGAGGAGAACACACAAAATCAAAAAAAGAGAAAAAAGAGTAGGAAACAAAAGAAAATGGAAGAAGAAGGAAGGAGGTGAGGGTTAAGATAATGAAAAAAAAGAAGGAAGCAAGTGGATGCTTCTGGAGTTAAGATATGATGGTTGAAACGTGGAAGCACTTATAGTAAAAGAGGGGTGAAAGTAAAAAGTGGAATTGAAGTAACAAGTTTGGCTCGAAATAAAAGAGTTAGTAATTGTGTAAAAAATATTTAAAATATGTATTAAAGATAAAAATATTCGTAAAGAGAAATTCAAAAAAAAAGTAAATAGTAAAAACACAGCAGAGGATTGACATATGGCCTGAGCACACAGATGATATGCAACACGTGAATGTATAAATGACGTTCGTATTAATAGCACACAATATTGCTCACACAGAAAACACATATCAAATCATATGATAAGCATATAGCAGTTAACATTCAATGCTCACATAGAGACCACATAGTTCAATATAAGCATATAGCTCTTTTCTTTCTTTTCATGCCTTCCACACAGTATTAAGTTCATAAAAACATAACATAATGAACATTTAAGGCATAAGGCATAACCACATAGATCATAATCTATTAAAGCACAAAGCTTTCTTATTAAACACATAGGTTAATTTCACAAAGGCATTCAGTTTATATTCCATTCACATAGCAAAAGATATCATCATAATAGTCCAGTATAAAACATTCATATTATGATCCTTAAATCAATTCACATAGTTCACATAGCATTATTCACACCGAAGTCTTTTAGACTTATCTTTCCTTTCATTTACATACTAAAGAAATATGAATTTAATCATACTTATGAACACATAGTAAAGATCATCATAATAAGTAAGCTTAGATGACTCAACCATAGCAATACTCAAGAGCATTACACATAGCATTACTTGAAAGCTCGAACACTAACTGTAACTGTAAACCACTTACCTCAACTCTGTAAAATTAGCATAAAGCCCATCTCTTATCCAAGCTCCTCCATAAGTTTCCTATCATAAATTCCCCATACAATTTGAGTAACTCATCATTCCATGTATGTATTTCAACTACAGTACACTTAAGTAAACCCCTCTGAACTCAAAATCTACAAGTCCACATGCTAAGTGCCTAAATTTGGATTTAAGCTTAATCAATCATTCTATCACCTCTACTTTACTGAATTCAACAATTCATCCAACATTTCTTTGCTCTAGAATATCAAAACCGAAACCCTTTTTATACAACATCACTGCCACAATGCACTCAACAGATAACAAACAAGGATTTACATTTAATATGGTTGTTTTCTATAAAAATCCATCAAGTTTAGCTATGAATCAACCTCTAATCTCCCTCTAGTTCTTTGGTGATTCTTCTGTGCTGCTATGAGCTCTCAAAAATAAACTGAATGTTTACATCAATCGGTTCACTTAAATTTGAATGGCACGACCATTGGCATAGGTCATGCCATTAGGTCGTGCTGCACCTTGCATGGCACGGTCCAACTTAATTTAGGCACAACTTGTGCCATTTTATTCATCCAAGGCACGATCTATCAAGCCAAGCACGACTCGTGCTTGTTTCCTCGTATATGGCACGACCAAAATGAATCCAAGCAGTCCTCGTGCTTCTTCCTTCATGGAACGAGCAACCAAGCACGGCTTATGCTTATGTCCATGCCCCTGCTCAACCGTGATCATATTTACATTTCTAGAATTTAATTTATTTTTCCTTCACTTTAGTTTTATTTTAATCTAATTTCTCATTTCATTTTTATGTTACTATATTCAGGATGTTACATTAGATGCTTAGGAACTTTAGGTACTTTTGAATGGGTTATTATGCCCTTCAGCCTAAAGAATGCAGGTGTCACCTATCAAAGGGCAATGAATTTAATTTTTCACTATAACATTGGGTATATTGTCAAAGTGTATATTGATGACGTTGTCGTTAACTCAATATCAAGAGTCATGTAGATGACCTCGCTCAGTCCTTTGCCCAAATGAAACATCGTGGTTTGAATTTAAATCCATTAAAGTGGACTTTTGGTGTATCTTCGAACCAATTCTTAGGGTTTATTATTCATTGTAAAGGTATATAGATTGATGTTAATAAGGCAAAAACCATAATTGTTATACAACTGCATAAAAAGCCAAAATTGCTGAGTTTTTTAGGCCATGTAAATTATTTACGAAGGCAAATTTCTAGTGTCATAGGTAGGACGCAAGCTTTTTTGCCACTGCTTAGGTTTCAAGCTTCTACAAAATTTTTCTTAGACGAGCAAATTGAAAGCTTCTGAATAATTTTCTTGGACATGCAAACAACAAAGAGCATTTGATGAACTCAAGGATTATCTATTCAAGCCCCACTTCTTAGTGTTGCTTGAGGCTGGGAAAACTTTGTAGCTATACGTAGCCATGAAGCAAGACTTTAATAAGGAGCATGCTCATGAAGGATGTTAATGGACGAGAAAGGGCAATTTTATATTTAAGTAGAAGGTTATTAGAAGCAAAATGTAAATGTCCTTACATAAAAAAACGATGTTTGTCTTTGTATTTTGCTTCAATAAAATTACGCCATTACTTTCTTGTCTATACAAGTTTTGTTATTGCTCAAACTGATGCGCTTAAATTATGCTATCAAGTCCATTATTAAAAGGGTGAATTAGTAAGTGGAGTGTTTTTCTGGTTCAATATGACTTGATTTATATCCCTTAAAAATCTATTAAAGGGTAAGCTTTAGCTAACTTTTTAGCTGGTCATCCAATGCCTTGTTATTAGGACTGAGCACGGATCTTGGAGTTTTCCGAACCAAACCAAAAAACCGTACTGAATAGGTCTAAACAGAAAAAAAAGAACCATTGACTTTGACTTTTCTCGTACTGAACCGTTCCGACAATTTTATACGAGACGATTCTGGATATTAGAGAATAACCGTACCAAAAACCATACCATACCGAACTGTATCGAACCGAAGAACCGAAAAATAACATGTATATGTATTTAATTTTTTTAAAATAAATGAAATAATTATACAATATTTTTAATTAAAATTTAAATCTATAACAATATGTGAATGCACATAATTTTATTTTAGTTAGAAAAATTAATCATTAAACTTTGAATTAAATCTAAAATATATTTATTTTTAATTATTATTATTTCGAACAATTATTTATAACTAGTAATAAGATGTGCATATAAACTTTTCTTTATAGAAAAATAATAAGTTGATGATAATTAATATTTGAACTACAAATCTCAAATCAATGTTAATAGCTAAAAATTTCAAATCCGAAAATTGATCATATTTTTCTTCAAGTGTTTTTTTATCTATCAATAAATTTTATTTCCAATGAACATTTTCAAATGTGATAAAAGATACTGAGATTTGTAAAGTTATTCAACTTAGGTAAAAATTAGATTTTAAATTATGCAAGTGTAATTTTTGTTTTAAATTAAATTAGATATTATTTATTTTACAATATACTTCAATTCAAAATTGATATTTTTATTGTTGATTTTTTACATGTTCAATGGAAGATAAACGAAAAAATTTATTCTTTCAGACATAAAAACTTTCTTATTTGATGATTATGTTTGAATCGTAAAAAAATTTTCATTGTTCTATTTTTTTATTTTGTGAATATTGATATTTTATATATATGAACTTTTTTATTTGATGTTAGATTTTTAATTGCCAAAAAATTGTAATTATTTTTGTTATGTGTAAACATTTATATTATGTTTACAAGAGTTACGATATTTTTATTTCAAACTCAATTATACGAAAATATTAAAGGAATTTAGTACATATGAATGGTGAGTGTCACGTCCCGAATCCCGGAAATCCCGAACCGTTATGGATCTGAAGATTTATAATTACAGGACGGGGGTAGATCTTGAATTTTAAAAATCCCGAATATTTGGGACGGGACAAAGATTTTAAAATCCCCGATCCGATTGGTACCACAATCACCCCTAGTTTTATTGCACTTTTTTC